>PVJO010007406.1:0-81996 GCA_004026905.1 Hystrix cristata | reverse complement strand
TATAATACATTTCAGTCTTTATTTACCCTTTCAGTTTCTCACACCGGAAAAACAATACAGTATTTAAGCATGTTTGTCCTATTTATTTCACTTAAGAGTGTGATCTCGACATGCATCCATTTACCACAAAATATCTCAAGCTTATTGTTCTTTATGAACAAAACCCCAATTGCCCAGGAAATATTACAAAGAATCAACACCTGGAATCCAATCTTAATAAAAAGCATTCACACAGCAAAAGAAGCTACCAATAGAGTGAAGAGACAACCCATGGAGGGGGGAAAAAAAATTGCCAGCTATGCCTCTGACAAAGGACTAATATTTTGGATATATAAAGAACTCAAAAAAAAAAAAAAAAAAAACAACCAGATCCCCCCCCCCCCAATTTAAAGTCCCAGTCCAAAAGTGGGCATCTGAAATGAGTAGACACTTCCCAGATGAAGAAGTAGAAGCAGCAAATAAACATATGGGAAAATGTTCAACATTTCTAGTCATTCGAGAGATGCAAATTAACACAACACTGAGATTCCATCTCACTCCAGAAAGAATGGCTATTATCAACAAATCAGCCAATAACAAACGTGGGAGGGACTGTGGAGAAAAAAGAACACTTCTCCACTGTTGGTGGGAATGTAGACTGATACAACCACTATGGAAATCAGTGTGGAGATTCCTCAGGGAACTAGGACTAGAGATTCCATTTGACCCAGCTATTCTACTTCTTGGTATCTTCCCAAAAGAATTAAAATCATTATACCAGAGGGATATATGCACACCCATTTTTATAGCAGCACAGTTTGTAATAGCTAAATCTTGGAAGCAGAACAAATGCCCATCAACAGCAGAATGGATTGAGAAAATGTATTTTTTTTTTAATACAATGGAGTACTACTCTGCCATGAAGAATGATAAGCTTGAGATATTCCTAGGTAAATGGATGCATTTTGAAACCATACTCTTAAGTGAAATAAATCGGACACACATGTTTAAATACCACATAGTTTCTCTGGTGTGAGAAACTGAAGTGTAAATAAAGACTAAAATGTATTATATTGGGAAAGGGAAGAAAATGTCCAAATGGGAAAGGGAACAAGGGAGGGGGAAAGGAACAGAGGGGCAAGAGAAATAAGAAATGGAAGGAAAAAATGGAAACAAATCTTTTGTAAATAGGGAGGGAGGAGGGGGTGAGAGGAGGGTAATGGGAAAAAAGGAAGCAACAAGATATATCATGTACAGGTATAAATCCTCAGTGATGAATGTTATCAATATGTACATCTAAAATGTGCCATTAAAATAAAATTTTTTAAAAGTATTAATTTTAAAATTCCATTGAAGACATAAATTTCAAAGAATAAATTAGTTTCTGAAATTATGATATTTATGTATAGATATTGATCATAAGTAACTTCTTTATATTTCATTATTACATTTACATTTACATATGGTGTTGGTGTCTTGAATTTATATTTTTATTAGTCCAACTAGTTCTAAATTTTTCTTCTTTTTTACATTATGGCATATTTATTGCCATTTATTGATCCATTCACTTATTGCTTATACACTCTTACACAGGCACATTTTTTGCTAATTCTTGACTTTGCCATATCACATACAATCTTGATGTTACTATTAATAAATAAGTCTAATCTTAGTCTTTACCACATTAATCTTGATTTACTTACAATCTTTTTTAGTATTTCTGTATTTTAGACCTCATGGAACTTTACTATTTTTATTTATTTTTGAGGAGATTATAACTTGTATAAAGTTCTATGATTTGGCTTTCTTGGATTCTTGATTAATTCAAATTATTTAATGCCAATGGAATATCATACAGTTTTTACATTTACAAGTGATTCCACATCTCCAGCAATACAATTCTTTACAACTCATTGCTTAGGATGTTAGCTTCATTCAGCGGTTCCTACAAAATTTACATCTCATGTAAAATTAATCCAGAATGGTCATTTAATGTTGTATTTCACAGAATCCCTATAATCCACATGAAATTCTGTGCAAAGTTTTGTGTGTATGTACTGATATTCATTAAATTTTTGTGGAATAAAATTGTAGTGTTCATCAAATGTTTAGTAGCATCCATATGCAAAACAAGCTAAAACTGCTCCAAGAACAATTTATTTCATACTTCATGAAATAAAATAGAGAGAGAATTGCTTTAAATGTGATGGTTGTTCTTTGTTGTTTGGAAGTAAAAAGTAACTGTAAAGTAGGCTGTAAGCCTAATGTATTTCCCTCTATTTCATGATATTAAGGCACATTTTTTTTTGTTTCACCAGAACGTATAGCTTCACGGAAAAGATCATGGAATTATTCCAAAAATTATTTTGCATCCACATACGTGTGTTTCTTTATTAAATTTTAAAAATTATACATCAAATTAAACATCAGCTCAACAATTCAGGCATTTATTTAATCAGTAAATATTTGTGTATTACATTGTAAATACTTGGTAGTCCTTGGGTATTTGGAAATGAACAAAAGAGATACGATGTCTCTCAATTGTATTCAAGTGTGTAAAGAAAATATGAACAGACAGTGATACCTAAAGATCAAATTATATCTAATCTCTGACCACTTCCCATTGTCATACACAGAACCTTTTATTTCTTATTTAGATGCCCCCTTCTCTACCTAGACTGCATTTTCTTTCATCAGGTTATAACTTCTTTGCTCTAAATTCGACCAACATCCTTAAAAGTAAGACAAGTCCTGTTCTCCTCAAGACAGGAACTGACTGGGATCAGTTATAGAACACAAGATCCAGGCCCACATTCTCCAACATAGCCCCACTTCCTAACAACCTATTCATTTATGTTCGTCCTTCCCAACCCAGTCACCTCTCCAAGAGTCTCTTCATCTATTGAAGATGATAATCAAAATTAACGGGCACAGGGAGCAATTAGTGGCAAAGAGAGCCAGCCATAGAAAATAGCCCGCGTAATTTCTCAAGGCAGCGGAACTGTTGACATATTTCAGGAACTACAAATAGACTGTATATCTGGAGCAGGGTTAGCACTGGAGTAGCAGCAGGAAATAAGAAGATAGAGGAAATGGGGTCAGGTCTTATAGGTTTTTGCATTATTGAAAGAACATTGGATTTTATTCTGCTTGGTTGGGATGAAATAAGAATCATCCCGACATGATTTTTCTGCCTAAAGATATAAGATGGTTGGCTGGGATAGAAGAGGAAAGGCAATAAAATCACTGTTGCTGGGAAATAAGTGAGAGACAGGGGTAGTTTCGATCAGGGAGATAGTAATGGTGTGGTAGAAAATGGTCAGGTTTCCACTGTGATTTCAAGATGGGACTAACAATTTCCTCCGATTCATTAATGGAAGGTTTAAAAGAAATTTGATGAAGGAGAATGAGTCCAAAATTTTGGCAGAAAGTTAGTTGAATGGAGATGCTATTAATGGAGATTAGTGATAAATTAGCCAAAGTAAATTTAGGAGAGAAATCAAACATAGTGTTGAATATGTGGAATTGAAAACATCTACTTAATATCCAAGTCATAATTTCCGGGTAAAATTCTATCATATAGAAGAATATTCATAAGTATACAATGTCTATTTTATGCACATTAAAGTGAAAAGGATAAGCAGGGAGGATACAAACAAATAATATGAATGTATAGATGAGAAATCAACAGCAAATATTTTCCTCTTAGTCAAAGAAACCAAATGTTTAAAGAAGTAAATGCTCAACTCTCCCAGGTGATAATGATAGTTCAAGTGACACAACCATTGAAAACTGGGTCATAGATTTTTAGGCATATGAAGATTACTGGAGACTAAATCAAAAACTATCGACTGTGCTCAAAGAAAATACAGTCTGGAAAGTTACAGAATATTATAGTGGAACATGCATATTAGTCCTAACTCCTGCCCCTGACTGAAAGGGACACAAAATATATTATAACCGGCTTATGACCTTACAGTTAAGGAATGTGAATACAAATTTATGAAAAGTTTTATGTTTTCATTGATAGAATGATTTTTCACAGGAAATACAGTTTTTGAACCTATAACATTTTACGGTGAGGGCTAAACATATTTTTAATCCTGTAAGCAAAAGTTCAATATTTTAAAGATTCTATATTACAATTCTGGCTATCTTATAACATCAATCTACTAAAAAAGGAGCAGCCTTAAATATCTAAATCCTGTAAATGTGTAACACTGTCTTGGTATTGTTCGAATTTATTGGACCTGTCAGAGAAATCATTTGATTTGGCTATACCACATCTGAAGTGCATAAATGCTTTCTAGTGTAAGAAACTTAGTGAGACCATGATTTATTTCATAAATATGTCTTATTTATTGTTTCAGGATATTAATGTGAAAGTAGGCTAGATATAGGACTACAAAAAATCAATATTTTATTTCTTTTAACATTACTGCTTTCCTTTATTGCTTTTGCCATTATTTCTTATCAGTCTTAATCTGTATTAAATTATCATGTAAAGTTTTGTAAAACCAAAGTGAACTTAAGCCATTAGGGAAGAGACATAATTTTAGCCATTTAGGTTTCACATAATAAAATATGATGTAATATCAATTTGCAAGCAGTAAGATATAATATAAAATCAGAACCTAATTAGAAATATAGTATTTTATCAACTACATCTTCTGTCATTTTTGGTTTCTTCTACATCAGAAATGCTTTAAAATTATGTTATCTTAAATATTTTAGATGAATGATCTATCCTCCTGGTAAAATTAAAGTAAAAATAAAAATGATTTGTAAAGGGAAAGATTTGAAAAGTTTAATAACCTATATTTAAAATGTAGCAAGACTTTTAGTACTTTCATCAATTTGGTTATTAAAGTCTTCCCAGTCATTTCTCAGAGAATGATAACGTGTCCTTAAAAAATGACTTTCAATCTTTAAAATGTTTATGATCTTTGTAAGAGAACAGGTATGTATTTATTGACTATAGTTACCCTTGAAACACAGGGAGAACTTTAGAACACTCAAAACTGTGCCCAAAGTGTGATTTATTTTGCAAATTAGTGTGATGTTTGAATGTTGAAAATACAAGGCTAACTTTTTAAAATTCACCTATATAAATTTGGATTATCAGTTACCAGTCTACGACACTGCAAATAGCTTTGTAGAATATAATTATCTCAGGTAGGTTTTTTTTTTTTTAATTACTTTTTACAAATATATATTTAATTAATATTATGAGGTAAGCATTTTGTATTTTCTTATACTCTTCTATTTTCCACTCAAACACAATCTTAGAAATCATATTTAGGGTTGACTAAATTATAGAAAAAAAATTTTTTTAAAAAGCACAGAATTACTTTTTAACAATAATGATCTTATACAAGATAAGAAAATTGATGCAGATATATGATTTTAAAGTGTAGTGTGATATTGCGGTAGTATTTTTTGTTTACCTAAAAGAGACTATGTAGTGGAATAATACTGTCACCTGGAGCAGGAACGCCCAGCAGGACTAGCTACTGTGGTTCTAGGCGAAGAAGATCCATCTGAAGATTACTGCAAACAACATAAAGGAGAACGAGGGCAGAAGATGATGGCTAACTGTTTCCCAGGAGAAGCTCCCTTGTGGCTGGTTCTCCCGAAGGGAACTCATCTGTTCTCATAGCAGAAGGATCTCGGGGCTTTGCTGTCACTGAGGGTAGCTGCCGTTCAGGGGAGCGCTGGTCTTCATCTCTACTGTAAAAATTGTATCCTGACTCCAGTATAGATTTCTTCAGCCTTTTAGTGCAGACACGGATTTACATGGGACATTGCTGTGAGTTCCCAGCCCTTAATCGGATCTTTCTGGTCTCTAGTGCATAGGTAGATGTTCTGCACTCTTCTGCATTTGGCTTTGGGTAAGTGTTATAACTTGTAAATGTCCTGTATTAAAACTGCACTCTTATAAGCCATTGACTCTAGAAAAGTAACTACTATAGACTACAGTCCACTTAGTTTTGTTCATAAATGAGATTCTATTGAAAAAATATTTCCCAATTATTATTGAAGCGATATATAATAAGTGACAATACCTACAGACTTAAAAACATAGTTTAATTTAACCTCTTATCAAAATATGAGAAAAAGAGTAAAAAAAACCAAATAATTAACAAATTCTTTCATTTAATAACTTTAATATTCACTTTGTATAAATATTTTTAAAATCTCTTCCATAGATAATGAACATATCCCCTTTATTTTACATTAGTATTTGCTTGTGAATATCACTTTACACAAAAGTAAATTGAAATTATAACTCTGGTTGAGAAAAAATTAGGGGAAAAAAAACCCCTCCCATATAAGCAAAAGAAAATTTTGGAATACCAGGGAATAAATATGAGAAAGCATGCATTGGCAATAGAGTGTGCTTGTATATCAGCAATTGCAATATTTGGGTAATAATTTATGCATCACTTCCGATGAAGACAGGATAAAATGACCATAGTTTTTATGTTTTCCTTAAGATGCTTCTTGAAACTTCTTTAGCCCGGTCCATCATATTTTTTTATTACATATTGCCTTTGCTCAGAAAAAGTTCATGAATGTACATTAAATAACATTATAAGAGTTTTTATGAAATGTTTATACAATTCGAAATTGTAAATTATAAATAAGAAAAGATTAGCTGGGAATTGAGATGTTAGTTTATAGTACTATTAAAAATAATTTCTCTCTTATACTTAGGAGAAATTGTTAGAACATAATATTTACCTTGTAGAAGATAGTGATGTGTTTGTTATTGTAATTGGATACAGCAAATCTATGATATTTTAAATTTTCTAAAAAAAGTAATCTTTTCATTATAAATCATTCAGATAGAGAATGCAGTGGCTTTTGAAAATTTATGTGATGATTATTCTAAGGAAAATAATTTATCAAAAATACTAAATATATATATCATATTGGAAATGGAACATCTTAGGTAGGAAGTAACATATTGAAGGGTTGAAACATATTACCACTTGTATACAATTAATTTCCTACATCTATTTATTCACATAGGCGATCATGTTTTGAGAAACCTAGTTATTTTCCTTACATGTTACAAAAGAAATTGTTATATTCACTTTGAATTTGTTTAAATTTATTACTACAGCAGCTAATGAACTTCTTTACTAATAATCACTACATTTAAAAGCAGAATAAACTTTTCCAAGCCACTTCAGTACAAAATGTCTAACTCACAAAAGCTTCTCCAGAAATAATGTCATTTGTGACCTACATTTTGATCTAAATAAATAAACCAAATATACATTTTCAATTTGATAGAAGTAGACATTCCATTATCTGATAGAACAACCAACATATTAATAGTTGGGGAGAAGAAAGGGTAAACTATTTCCTAGACTACTTGTACTGTCATATTAAAATATACTTATTACTTATTCATATAAAATGCTATAATGTGACATTTTGATTCTAAAAATTATGTGAAAGAAAATAATTTAAGCAAGCATAGTAGACTCGAAGATGTTGTTTTGGAATATCAAGTACATTTGAAAATTTGAGCCAAGTATTCCTGTGATTTTTGTTTTGATAGTGGTGGTTACCCAAGTTAAAGCTATTGGCCATTCTACATCATTCATAACACAAAGAATTTTTCTCAGAGGAGATCTTTGCCAATAGAATCCTTGATAGGACATAGATGGAAAATAGTCAACAATGGGGAAATCTTTTCATTTTCAATATTTTTTCACCACACATGAGAGCACCCTGGGGACATGTGGATACCAAGTAAAAGTTAAGTAACTGTGGGCTGTGATCATCCTTATTAGTATGAGTTGGGAAAGCTAGTCTCTATATTGATCTACTCTCAAGTTTTGGAAACTATTCTCTTTAAAATTTTATCTAGAAATGTCACTGCACTGGGATATGTAAAGTATATTGCTAAAGTCTACAGAGACTGGGATTGCCTTCCTCATACCCAACGGTTTTTAACCAGTCATCCTACTATCTATTCAAATATCGGATCTTTCTCTTTACCTCTGATGCTCCTTGATGACTCTTTCCAATGGAAAAAAAATTATAATATATTTTTCAAATTTACTAATTTACACAGAGACTAGCATGGAGTTTAATTATCTGATAACCCAGCATGATTCAGAAATTTATATACCCCTCTCCATAAGAGAGATAGTAAAAGAAGCATGTTCACAATTTTTAGAGGGTGATAAACTATTTTTAAAGGAATTCAGTTGGATTGGAAGACACAGGATATCCTGAGGAAGTCTGTTTGGATGGTACATAAGTAATTTGTTTCAAAATACTTAATGTGATACAAATTGAAGACAATAGTATGTTACAAATGTTTGTGTTGAGAAACTTCAGTTTTCCTGCAATAAAAATTTAATCTTCTCTGGGTGATAACATGTCAGTAAGAATACTGAGGCAATTGTATTCCTCTTGTGGTACGTCTGATCATGTAGATACAACACAGTAAAATAGACACTGGGGTTTAAATGGTTTTCTATGGGGCTGAAATAGAGAATAATGTGTACAAAATCTATATGAGGTGTGTTTGTAGATTTCAATCATTCTTCCTAGAGTATGAGTTTAATGAAAACTCAAGGGAGGGAGCAGAAATAATTGTTTCTTCTTTGCTGATTGTGGACTATAGGCACTGAGACAGTTGAGATGGATTGTCAATTAGATCGGCTTGAGAGTTGCCCAGGGAATTCATAAAGCACACTCCCTGGTTTGTCTGCCTAGGGCATGGGGGAAAACTGGGGTACTCAGCCTGGTCTCTCGTGCTGTTCCCCTGCTCTGCTCCCCTGCTACCATGGCTACCATGAAGTGAATATCTTGGTTCCACTACAGCCTTCGCCATGAGGTTCCTACCTTGGAACTAGTGGATCATCCACTGAAACCTCTGTCTCCTGAGCAGAAGTAAACCTTTCCTCCATAATAAGTCGTAGGGGGAGACAAACAAAGCCAGGTAGTAGAATTTGGCAGAAATTTTAGAGGGACCATGATTCTGAACGTCTTGTAATTTCCTTGAGATCAAATTACCCAGCATGAAAAGTCACCATCATATTTTGGTGGTATCATTCTCTGGCCCAGGATATCGTGTGGAACGAGTTCAGAAGGCTGAATTTAGTCTGGTGAAGTAAGATAGATGTGAAAAAAGGAAGAGGGTAAAATTGGAAAGCAAAACAATGAACAACAATAACAACAAAAACAAATATCTAGTCCTAGCATAGACGAAGAAGAGAAATCGGAAGTTGTTTATAATGGAATTTAAAGGAGTAGTTTGATGAAGATTTAGCACTTACTGAGACTGGTATTCTTCTAAGACCATTTTGCACATTTAGTTCATGCAATCCTTGTGTCAATTTCATGAGGTAAGTACTCACAATATCTCTATTCATATGATTAAACTTGCAGAAATGACATCAGTATGCTCCAAAAGTCATACAATGACATAGGGTTGTAACATCCACCAGGATTTTTTCATGGCTGTTGACCCAACATTGTTGACTGAATGAATGACTCTGGCAGAGTTGGTATTTCATGCCAGATGGTCTCAATCAGGGTGCTTTCTCTCTGTACATACCTTGTGTTGTATCGATAAAACCCGAAAGCTCTGGCCCCTTACGCACTAACGTATTGACCACATTTTTAAGCTCAAAGTTATTCAAATGTATTAATTTCCATGTGTCCAAGTAGTTTATGTGTTTTATTTTTTCTTTTGAATTTTACTTTTACTCCATTCTGATCTAATGGAATGAGAGAGATTATTTTAATCATTTTAGATATTTTTAATTCTTTTTTACTCATTTAAGCATGCTTTATGTCCTGAAGGATAGTCTATTCTGGAGAAATTTCTGTGTGCTGCTGAAAAAAAAAAAAGTATATTCTACTGTTGTTAGATAAAATACTGTAGATATATGTTAAGTCCATTTGTTCAATAGTGTAGCTCGACTCTGATGGTTCCTTATTTTTCTTCTGCTTGAGTATTAAATTTCCCCAGTATAAATGTATTGGTGCCTATTTGTCCTATTATGTCCAATATTATTTTGTGAAATCGGATGCAGTAGTGTTCAATGCACCTATCTTTACAGTTGTTAAATCTTCCTGTTTAAGCACTTCTTTCCATAGGGTATAGTGAGCGTCCTTTTTCTCTTTTGATTAGTTTTGCCTTGAAGTCCATGTAGAGAATAGTCCATATTGAGTCTAGGTACTCTTTGCCATATTGGTGATAATGAATTTCTTTAGATTTTCTTTATCATAGAAAATATTCTTCCATTGATTTTTTTTGGGATGATTTTGCAGAATATAGTAATTTGGGCTAGAAATTTTCTTTTAGGTCCTGCAAAACATTGCTCTTTGTGCTCCCAGCCTTGAAAGTTTGTATTGAGAAATATCCTGTTATATTTTTAGTCTTGGATTAATAAATTTCTTGATGTTTTAAACATTCTGTCTTTGTGAGAATTTCTGGGATTTAATAATCTGTCTTTGTGCAGAATTTCTGGGAGAAGTTCTTTTCTAGTCATAGCTATTTGGGATTCTGTATGCCTAATATAACTGGATATTGAATTCTTTCCCCAGATTTGGACATTTTCTGCCGTGAGTTCTGTTCTGTGAATAAATGTTTTATACCTTGGCGTTACACACACTTTTTCTTACCTTTATAATTTTTAGGTTGTTTTCTTTGTTTGTTTCTTGTTATCTAGCAGATTTTGGATCCAGCTTCCATAGTGTCTTCTTGTTTCTCAGGTGTCACTGATTACATTATCTAGCGCAACAACCTCTTCAAGTTCTGACTGTATCCTCTCTGATTGGTTGTGTATGTTTCTGGCAATTTCACTTGAATTTTTTATATCAAGGATTTATGTTTGATTTATTTTCACGATCTCTAATTTTTTACAGAACTGGTCATTCATATCTTGTATTGGATTTTTAAATTCAGTCAACATTTTTTGTGGCTTCTTTAAGATTATTCAACATTTTATTAATTAAATGTATTTTTTATTTACATTCTCTTTAAGCTCATTGAACATCATTAAGTATTTGTTTGTTTCTACTTTAATGTACTCATAAATTTCAACTGATTAGTTTTTGAGTTCTTTGCCTGAAACTTCCTCCACTTCGGTGCCCATCATATGAGCTATTTTGAAACCAAGGGTTTTTGGAAGCACCTTATTGCCTTGTTTTCTTATGTTTCTATTGTTTTTGTGCTGAGCATTGAAGATCAGTTAGAGTAGACAAGCTCTGTCACTACTGTGGAGATATTTTTGTTAGTGTATTACCTCCATGCAATGTGACCTTGTTTTCAACTGTTTTGACATTCATAGACCTGTTGAAAATATTCAGTGTAATAGGGCTAGTCCCAGTCACCATAGTGTAAGGAGAGAACAACTACCATTTACATCATCATCTACAGAACCAAGCATATTATTAGTCATATAATATAAAATTCTTTTTAGCAATCTCACACTTTTTCAGTAACCCAGGAAGACAATGAAATGTACTGATGACCAGCAGGGTGTGAGGTAGAGGAAGAGAGAATGAGAAAGGCCAAAAAGGGAAGAAGATAATTTAGAAAAGGAAAATAGAAAAAGTAAAGTAACATCCAATAAAAGAAAGAAAAATGATATGACTTTGATGATATTTTTATATCTGAAATAGTGGGAGAGGTGAGAGGGGAGGAGATATCAGTCATTTCTTGATGCAGGAAAAGAACAAGGGCAGAGGAAGGGGTAACTGGAGATTTGGGAAAGCTGTAGGAATGTTGGAATGAATTTGTATGCTGATAGAAAGCTTGTGTTTGAATTCTATGCAAAAATTTTTCTGAGGTGGGTGGGGGTGAAAAAAATTTTTTTTCTGAGGGCTAAACTTACATGACCAAAAAAGATACTAGCCAAAACAAATCACTAGTTAATTATCATTCTCCGTGTCACATATCCAAAGAAAGAATGATAGAGAAAGAGAAAGAAAAGAAAAATATGACACACATACCAAACCAAAAAGTATAGTCCTCTCAATGCTAATTTTACTGCGGTCAGAATTTGGCCAGTTTGTTCTTCCACCATAGTTAAAAAATGGAGAGACCTCATCTTGTAACCGCTGCATGGACTGAGCTCCTGTCCTCTGTGCTTACAACCACGAGGCTGTTTCTTGAGCTGGTTCTCTTCCAACGTTTTGTTCTCTTCCCTGCTAGTGAGTGAAGATGCTGTGAGGTCCAGAGTGACTGCCATGGGTGCTTTGTGTTCCTTCATCAGGCGGAGCTCTGTAAGCTTTCAGCTGTGCTCCTGTGTGCAGGACCAGTGGGGGACTTTTGCATGTGTCCTGTGATGAGGCACCTTCAGTTTTATGGTCTGGGCATGGCGGGAGAGGCCAAACAGTCTTTCACTGTCTCCGAGGGGTTCCTTAGTCTGTACTCTATGGTTGCTTCTGCACGTACTTTCTGTGCCTTGCCAGGTGAGTATAGATGGCGGTGATTCCATCAGTGACTGTGAAAGTCGTCCTGCACAGTAACTCTCCCCTCTCCTGTCTTCTTCACATTCAAAGGTAGGTGCAGGTTAGTTTATTTTTCTTTATATTTTCTTTATTATTGTGTACTCTATTATAATATCATAATTATTTTTATATGAATATATTGGGACTGTGGAATGAATTATCTGAGCTTCCATTATTTCCTATGGAGAAATTTGCTCTGATATACAAGTGCTTTGGCTTATGAACATGTTTCTGGAACAAATTATGCTTGCAAGACAAGATTTTACTGTATATCATACACACACATAAACATAAATAAAAATATAAATATATATATAAAAGGTATACACTGAAAAATATATACACACTACAGCAGTAGTTTGCCTTACTAATAAATGTCTGGAAGTTATTTAAGCAATTCTTATAATTATAGATGACAAAAGTTACTTGTATTAATCTAATAAATTTATATTAAATATACACAAATATATCAATAATCATATATTAAATATAATTTATTTAATAAAGACTCAATAAATTAATATTAAATGATTTATACAAATTTTTATTTTCCTGATGTATGTATTTTTGGCAGTGTCTCTCTCCACAACAATTTATGCTTGCAAACCAAGGATTTCCTGTATATTACACACACACACATACACACATACACACACATATGGTGAGCAAGAGATGGGGGGAGAATTGAGAATTAAGTGTGTGTTATAATGTTGGGTAAATCCTTTATATATATATATATGTGTGTGTGTGTGTGTATAGTTTTATATCAAAAAAGACATACATAAGCTAATACAGGTCACATATTTCCAGTAACATATATCTAAGGTACATTGAAAATAAGTGCATAGAGTTCGAAATTATGATGGTGATGTCCTTGCATGAAATGGTACTGTCAGGGGAACAAGATGATCGTTGATGAGTTGATAATGTCTTATTCATAATAGTTTAATATTTTCAGGTCCAGTTTTTGCAGACTTCAATTTATTCAAAAATATTTTACTGTCATATTCCTTTGGAATAATTAGGTTAAAGCCGTATCACTTTCAAAATCTTCTGAAAAAACTCACAGTAAGTTAAAATTTTTCCTTATAATTATATCTTTAATTATTATATACAGAAATATTTTAGTACAACAATAGAAACACTGATATTCCCAAGAATAACTGTTTTATGCACTGTTTGTTGAAGCAAGGGTGTAGTTTTATGATCAGTGAAAAATAATCTTAGCACATAAGTTCTTGGAACTACTGTGTTTTATGTGTATAATTTGGTATCCGTACTTTATATCGGACTTGCAAGTTCTTTTGTTACTTATTTTTCATGCCAATCGCATTCCTTATGTTTCTAAAATTCATTATTAAAGCAATTATCTTTACTTGTATATTTCCCCTCAATTAGTTTAGATATAATGAAGAGAAAAATAAATGACTTTTTTGTTTTTAATGTGAAATCTTTTACAATATTCACATAAAACAAGTAATGTTCTTGAAGAGGATGTGTAACTATTTGAATATTCATAAGTATGGAAAAATAGAACATTTACAAAATTTAGTTCTAGAAAGAAGTGGGAAAATATTTCTCTGCAGCATATGGTACATGTAATTTTAATAAGTAGTATTTTAGGAGAGAAATTATATAAAATAAAAATTCAGATTAGAGGGAAGAACAATTCTGCCGAGAATGGTTAAAACAAACTAAATATAACATGGCGCACTATTGTTGACAAATTCTAGTGTTCACTAAGTAATACTCTAAAGCCAAATGCATCACTTAGCAGAGTATAAAAGCAAAGTCACTTAATATGTCATTTTGTCTGAAGTAAATACGTCACACTTTATTGAACTAAAATATTTAATTTTATATTAGAAATAATGCTCCCAGTCCCTGTGAACATGGAAAACTCTGAATGAAAAAACCAGTGGATGGTTGGGGATTTGGCTTAGTGGTAGAGCACTTGCCTAGTAAGGGCAAGGCTGTGAGTTTGATCCCCAGCACCGCAAACAACAACAATAACAACAACAAAAAAACCAAAAAACCAAAAACCAAAACAAAACAAAAAAACCCAGTGAATTCTGAATCTCTTTACTCAAAATTGTTTTTGTGGAACAATAAAGGCATTTTTTTCATATTGACTTTATATAATCTGAGTACACAAAATTATTACTTATTTTTGGTGAATTATTGTAGCTGTGGGTTAAATTTAAACAGATCACTTAGGTATGTCCTCTACTACATTGCTAATTGTTTAAAATGAAAAATAATCATTCATGAAATTTCAGTCATTTCCACACTTATCAGACACTTATGCATATACATAAGCAACAAAAATGTTTAGAAAACTTGTTCTATAAAGACTCATAATGCCTTAATTTGCTGTGCCTTAAGATACTTCAACTATTGACTTGTAATAAAAGGTTGCTGAAATACATTTTGCCAGCATATTTCATTAACTTCGATTATCAAGTTGAGGCAATACGAAGTTCTCTGCACCAATCGATGAACTGAAGATTACTTTTAGATGAAACTTAGTACTTTCCTTAAATACTTCACTTACAAGAATTTTCAGGTAAGTAGGATGTCTAACATTTTCTGAGAAAATGATGGGTGCCAAACTCTTGATGGCTATATTTTTATACACAGGCAGCCAAAGTAAATTATAACTTATTTGAAAACAGACATTATATGGTATTATCATTGGAAATATTTGAATTACTTTATTGACAACAAAAATGTGGGAAACTCTGGAGAGTGCATAAAGAATATTAAACTCTTGTGAATTTATTAAAGGTTGTGTGTTGGTGAAGAGGAAGATTGAGGCAAATGGCAGAAATGGCTCTAAGAGAAGAGCAGTGAAGGTTTGTTTTTTAAGTTCTTGCAATGTAGATACACTCTTGTGTTATTCAACAAAAGAACCAAGGTTCACATTAAAGACAACAGCAGCAAGTCATTCAGTACTTCCAGTGCAGGTGGCAAGCACGTTCTGTGGCTCGAGACCTACTGAATTGAAATGTATGGGTGACTCTGTGTTTCTTCTCTCTAAGAAGATAGAGTTCAGACTACAGGAAATTTCTGGCCAGGGTACCTCAAGCAAGAATCCTCAAAATGTACTCTCTGATGGCTTCCAATTTCAGCTCCTGCATAGAAGGAACTTAGAGGCTGCAATCCATCCTTAAAACAAGAAAATGATAGAAAAATGGAAATAAATCGCTTTTGTTGAATTTATCTGTAATGAAATACTTAGAACTATTAAATTGCCTAAGACATGGAGATGGGATAAAAGAAGTAAACTGATAGTAT
Source organism: Hystrix cristata (assembly GCA_004026905.1). NCBI lineage: Eukaryota > Metazoa > Chordata > Mammalia > Rodentia > Hystricidae > Hystrix > Hystrix cristata. The sequence goes on along the minus strand of PVJO010007406.1, from coordinate 66,228 downwards.
AGAAACTACAGAAACACTACAGCAGCCAGCTGATCATGTTAGCATTGATGATAATAACTCATGTTCACAGTATGTGCCCTATTGCACTTTACATCTGTGGTCTTCTGCCATTAAATCCAAAACTGCAATATCATTGTGAAGAAACTGTAGACGTACCCCAATTGAAAGACATTCTGCAATACATTTAATATGTCCTCAACTCTGTCAGTTACCAAAATCAATATACTATGAAAAACTCATTTCCAAGAGTACCTTAGCAAACATGAGTATTAAAGTTAATGTAGCACTCTGTGTGGGATTGTGGAACAAAAAAAGGAATTTTTGTCCAAGTAAAGAAATTTGAATAATGTTTAAACCAATTAAGCATAATATACCAATAACAACCCTAAACTTTAACATGTCTACTACAATGATTACAAGATATTAATAATAGTAAAAATCAGGTGCGGAGTCTGTGGTACTCACTGTACTACATTCACATCTTGTAACTCTGAATATTTTCTCAAATAAAAAGTTATTTAAGATAATAGAGACCCAAGAGTATCTCTCTGATAACACATATTTCTATTTCTCACCTTCCACAATTCCATAAGTTCATCAAACAAGCTGCTAGAGGTGTCCAAACACTTGACATCTGGCCTGCCTTCAACAGCAATAATAGCAACGGCTTTGTCTGTAGTTTTGCTTATGTATTCAGTTTTTTCACAAGATTTATACACACACACAACAGATATATATTTATATATATATATTATGTACACATTTGTGTCCTCTCTATATACATATATATATCTCCACATATATGCATGTATGAGCTGTGATAAAAATATTGTGTACATAAATTTTGAAAATTATTATGAGAAAAGACACATTGCCGTTAATCGGCTTCAAAGTACTTCCCCTTACTTCAGACACATTATCCCATTATTTTTGCCACTTTCTGAAGCAGTTTTTTTCTTGTCTTTTTTTTCCTCTCATGGTTACCTTGATATCATGAATCAATTAAAAAAAATGCTTTTCACGTTTAGTTTGACCCGGGGAAGAAGTAGAGCTGCAAGTTGCCCGATGCAGTGAATGAGGTAGATGAAGACACTCTGTAATGCTTTATGAGGAGTCTGCTCTTTCACTGGATGGTACTTAGCAGCAGCATTAACTGTATTTTTGATCACATTCTATAAGAACATGAGGTGAGACTTCCAGAACTGCTTCAGAAATTGGCAAGAATGATGGGAGTTTATTTCACTTAAACTTATAGTCTCAAGATACATCCATCTTGCTACAAATGACTTGCTTATCCTACTTTTTAGCAAAGTAGTATTCCATTGTGTGCAAATTCCTGTATTTTCTTTAAAGGATTAATAATGTTAATTGAAACAAATCAGACATACAAGCTTAAGTATAGTATGGTTTCTCTTATGTGAGAAATCCAAAATATAAATAAAGAGCAAAAGAAAAGATCTTTCTTGAATACGAAGGGAATCAAGAGATGGATAGTGTAGGAGGGAGGGTAATAGTTGGGAAAAAAAATAAGGTATGTTATGTACATGTATCAATTTCCCACAGTGATGAAATCATTATGTCCTGCAAACATGTACTAATAAAAAGGGGTTGGGCTGTTAATGTAGCTCACTGAAAAGGTCCTGGGTTTAATCCCCACTTCAATAATTAACTAATCAACCAATTAGGCAAGAAAATTAGATTAAAAAATAATAATGGAGTGTGGTCTGAAGCATGGAAGATTACCAGCAAAGTGTCTTTTACTTTAATACATTTTTAAAAAATGGTAAACATTTGCTGTTTTTTCTTTCATTGTATATAACTATGTATAATAAATATTCCTTGTATACAACTATGTATATTCCTTGTATACAACTATGTATTATATACACAATTGCATGTACTAACATTTATGAATATATAAGCATATATATATTTATGTTTATATATGCTTACTATATAAGCATATATATGTTTATGTATGCTTATTATATATATTTAGTACAGAGACATGCAAATTAATTTAATGTTACAAATTTGGTTTTTGTTATTTTCACTTACAGTTTAGAATCTTTTCTTCTTTTTGGTAATACTGGAAATTTATCCCAGGGTGTTCTATGGAGTATTCTATGGAGGTGTGTCCCAAGCTCTTTTGTTAATTTTTTTTTTTTTTTAATTTTGAAACAAGATCTAACTAAATTGCTCAAGATCACCTTCAATTTGCAGCACTCCTGTCTCAGTCTCCTGAGTAGCTGGGATTACAGGCATGAGACATCACACTAAGTTACAAGTTAGAAATCTGAAGAAACAGTAGAGATATATCTCTAACAAAAATTAAAATATGCATAAACATATATGAAAGCTTTACAATAATTAACCTAATTCTCAGTGAGTTGCCCAGTGAGTTGTATAGTTTTATTTTTCCTTTTTTCCATATGAACAAATTGAGGCATAACAAACTGAGCAATTTTCCTGTGTTCCCACCGTCCTCAAACTAGTTAGCATTGAATCTGACCAGTGTTCTTCGACCATAAGGGATCTGACGTCAGGATAGTATGCTTCATGTCTCTCCCACCCTGCCTCTCACGCTCCACTGAATGGTGGTCTGACAAAGAACAGAGAAATAAATACGACGCCTATAGAAAATGAGTGGGATTTAAGAATACAGAAAACATATGAAAATTCTTGCATTTTATAAAGATCAGAAAAGAGTCTAAGAATCAGATCGATAGCAGATAGTTGGCACAATATTTTTATGTAAGAAGACAAATAAAATACAGAAGAGGACAGGAAACGAGCTTGGGGTTTGAACTAACAAAAACACTGTCGGACATACAAATCATCTCACGTTTATATACAAAATCCATGTTGAATGTATTTTGCAGGAAATATCACGGAAATAGTTGAAGTGTTAGAGTGGAAGTTGAAAAATATTTGGTATTAATAGTTTTTTTAAGGAGTTCATTATTTCCTACTTCATTATTTTAAAACCAGTTATTTCTTTTCAAGAAAGTACACCTACTGTTCTTCAGACGTATGTCTCATTTTATGCTCTGAGAAAGTAACAACATTCTGAAAAACTCCTTTTGAGTGTATAAACAGTCAGCTGGTATGAATTAACATAAGTGGTTGTCTACCAGCAGAATCATACACACAAACATAAAATCCAAAGACATTACTGTTAGTCCTACAGAGTAATTTTGGAATTTTTCTCTGCAAAGCAGGAAAAAAGGGATAAAGAACTAACAAAAATAATTTTACAAATTAAAAATACAAAGTCTAAGGATGTAGATTGGAGTCAGAGTGTCTGTCTAGCTTATATGAGGCCCTACGTTTGATCTCCAGCACTACAAATACAATCAAACAGATAAATAGAAGATAGGCAATAATATGCTTTAAAAAAATCTTAACAGTGATTTGTTATATGTAGGGTAAATATATTAAATACACACATTAAAATTCAAAGATCTTTTGCTGATTTGATAAAATGGAGTTCATTTGTATATGACCTAAAATTGACAATGAAGACAATTTAAACATATATACACAAACATGTCATATATACCCAACAAGTTTGGGACGTGGTTATGATATGCCAATAAAGACAAAAGATTTTCATGTTCAAAGTGTGGCATATATGCATTATGTAAAATTGACAGTGTAATAAGAATGTGTATTCATTACAAATATTTATAATTCTAGCAGATCTATAAAACACATTAAATTAAGCCCACAGAACCATAGAGAAAGACCTATAAATGGTGACAAAAATTAGGATATGAGCTGGGGATTTAGCTCAGTGGTTAGAGTGCTTGCCTCACAAGCACAAGGCCCTGAGTTTGATCCCCAGCACCAAAAAAAAAAAAAAAAAAAAAAAAAAAAAAAAAAAAAAAAAAAAAAAAAAAAAAAAAAAAAAAAAAAAAAAATTAGGATATGTAAGACTTTAACAAAAAGCATTGATAAAGTAGTAAAATAATTAGCAGATAAATCCAAGATTTAAACAACACAAATTTATCTCCATGAAAATTTACAAAACTAATATTATAAGATTATGCTATAAAAGAATAACTAAATAATGTATTAAAGAAAGTTTTCAAAAATTATTAACATTCAGTCTATATTCTCTGGGGAAAATACGAAAAATTAGAAATTAAAAATGATAGAAGCAATGAATGGAAGATGACATATATCAAATAACTTTTGTGCCCAAAATAAATAACAAAAGAATATAAACTGAATTTAAAAAAAAAAAAAAAAAAACTAAGAAGAAAATAATTTCAGAGCTGTTAAAAGCGTAAAGCAAATATACATAAGAAATTTTTCGAAATTAGAAAGTTTGGGTCTCTAAAGTTATTCATTATAGTCATTATATACAAAATTATCTTAACATTTACTACTCTTAGAAAAAAGCATAAAGACCCTAACAGAAGATTTGCAAAGGGTCATAAATATTCCTATCACAAAATAAAATTTAGTATGTTGTAATAAGTTATATTTTAATTTCAAATATAATAATTAATTTTGATGTTCATTTGAATATTAAATATTGGCTGACTTCATGGATGTACTTGAAGTGCAGAATACAAAAGATAAAATGATAATATAATTTGTGCCAAATAAAAACAACTATTTAAATTTATTAATATTCAATTTTTTTTTTTTTTGTGGTTCCAGGGATCGAACTCAGAGCCTTGTGCTTTCAAAGCAAGCACTCTAATCACTGAGCTAAATCCCCAGCCCCTCAAAATATTTTTATTATTGTATATTTGGTTTTTGGCCAGCTTGGCAATATTTTTTAAAATTTTATGTTATTAAATTTCAAAGGAACATGCTGCTTATACTTATAATTTTACCCTTCTCTACATTGTAATTATTTCACCTGAGTTTCTCTTTATGCTTTCTATTGGACACTCCTCTACAAAATCCTCTCTGAAATGTAAGAATTCTCTGCAAGTGGACTCCATAGGGTGCTAAACAAGAATAACTAGGGAATAATCTTTCACTTGATACTGAAAACTCTACTGCAGTGAAACAGAAAATTGAAGATAGCAAACTAATTTATGTCTTATTTATATTCTTGAACATTTTCCCTCTTTATTTGAAGACCTACATTTGTGTTACTGTTCTTTTTCAATGTTTTGCTGTGTTCAATATGTGTCCCAGATCATCACATCACTTGAATTTTCCTAAAATCTTGTGTTTTCGGCAAATGACAATTTTCTCTCTGTCCATCTATCTGTCTCTCTGTCCCTCTGTCTCTCTGTCTGTCTGTCTCTCTCCCTTTGTCTCTCTTTCTTTCAGTTGTGTCAATTCTAAAACAGTGAAGAAAAAAAATGATTTGACTCATTTTTACCGAATGGTGAAAATGGCTAACAGAGAAACCCAAGACAGTTTCTGAGAGCCAACACTATGGGCTCCACCAGGGTTGGTGAAAGAAGAACAGAATCAATATATGGCAGGGAGAAAACTACTAGTACTAAAGAGAGGAGAGAGGTTGCTAGACTTTTTACTGGACAGAAAGAATTCACCCTTCTAGTGTCAAAGTTTCCCATTAGTTTCTACTTAGTTTCTAAGTGTCAGAATTTCTAATTCCCTCCGCTGAGCACATTCACAAACTTATACTGGAAAATTACTGAGCAAAAAAATTACAGGAAGCAAATACATTTCCATTTCCTTCAGAATTGAGAAATTAGATATAGCCATCAAAATAGAAATTGTTTTAAAACCTGCATAAATTCATGGAAAGATTTATTTCTGAGATACCAAGGCAAAACTGAAAGTACTATTAGATGAACAGGTAAATGACAGTCTCACAGGTTTACTATACAAAATATACATCATCCTCAAATTAATTAAAATTACTACTAATTAAGACAGCTCTAAGAGGACATTGAATTTATTATTAATTATCTATAGCCTTCAAGTGCAGGAAAATGTAATAAAATCTTCAAAAAATTGTTGAATTTATAACCATTACATCTTCATCCATTATTTGACGAGATGTGTGTTTGAGGGATTAGTTTGTGCAAAGGTCTAAAGCTGGAATACATCTGGTAGATGAGAAGTACGAAGACCCCCAAAGTGACAGGGGTGGGAGGTTTGGTGGAGGGTAGTTCTAGTTCTCTGGAGGCTGAGGCAGGAAGCTCTGAAGCGCAAATTCCCCTAAGGTACATAGTGAGACCTTGCGTTACACAAACAAACAAAAAATAAAAATAAGATGAGAAGAGAAATGTACATTAAAATAGTGTATTTTTAAAGGATTCATAAACCATTTTAAGGACTTTGAATTTTACTCTTAAAATGAGGCTATTTCATCAGATTTAAGAAAAGACAAAATACAAATAATATTAAGAGCTTAATTTCTTAGAAGAGAATTAATTGTCGAAAGGCAGGAGTAAAAACAAGGAGAATAATTAGTAATCTATTGCCATAATCTTGTCAAGAAATAATGGTGACTAAGTCATGGTGGTAAGAGTGAAAACAAATGGAAATTGACCTCTACATATAGTTTGAAAATCGTTCTATAAGTTTTTCTAAAAAATTAGACATTGAGTTTGAAAGAAAAATCAAGGGTAGCACCAAGGAACTCATGCTGTGGAGTTGTCATCACCTTAAATATGGACGGAGGATAGAGATAAAAAAGTAGTTGTGGAGTGGAAATTTGCTTTTAGGAGTTTTGGAGTGACGTTTTGGAGAGAAGGGTTCAATTTGGACATCGTAACTCTTGGATATGATTTTCTCCTGAGTGTTTCCCGTCCTATTGCTTATCCTCACTACTTGCCTGGGAATGCAGTTCTGTCTGTCACAGACCTTGAGTTTCCCATCTCTGGTGAATTTTATGGCTCATCCTTCTTTCTAACACTTACAAATTATTAAAATGATGAGCTTCAGCCTTGATCTCATCTAAAAATTTAAGACAGTCTTCTGCAATGTGTGTTCTGCTTATTAAAATTTCTTGTCTTTACTCCTTAAAGGTAATTTCCATAATTGACCTCTGTAGACAGATGATAGATAAATTTTGGAATGAATAAATAATACACCCACTAAATAAAATTAATTTACAAAGTTCAAGTTGTTATATAGTTTGAATAATTATTTTTAAAAGAAATTGTAAACATTGGAATTAGTAGATCAAAATAAATGTGTATAATTCTATAGCACATTGCTTTTCATGTGTATATACCCATGCTCTCTAGTGTCAGCATAATTAAACATAACCTAAGATGCACAAGCATAATTTAAGTACTTGTATTTTCTAACAACCTTAAATTTGGGGAAAAGTTATTTTGAAATAGTTATATTGAATCAAACTTATACTTATTAACATATGGTGCTAGAAGACATTTGTAAAATTAAATTCAATAAACTCATTTTCCTGTTATGATTTATTAAGTACTGTCACCACAAAATTCTGTGCAGGACATAGTATAGGATATTAATCAGACTCTCTGGAGGTAGTAAAAGGGATGAGGAGAAGGGAAAAGGAAGTGGAGATGAATGGAAAAGAGATAGAAAATGATCAAGATATGATTTATCTATGTACTTATTCTCCAAAATGAGCATAAATAGTATGTATCAAAACCCAAAACCAATAAAAATAAAATCATCATATAAAAATGAATAGTTTCATTTAGTCTTAAATAATAAAATGCATTCTAAGCAGACCTTTCAAAAGAAGGGTGTAAGAAAGCTAAGCATATTAAGGAATGCTATCTATCTTATGTGTCCTTATTAAGAATATCCTTACTATTCTTAATTAAAATACAGTCTTTGCATAAAAATTTAAGGAATTTTTTTCCCACAACAGTTTGAGTTCCTTTATTGCTAAGTATACTTAAATCAATTGTACAAATATTTAGATACTGGAAAAATACAACTTAGTAAAATATTATGTAGCTATAGCAAGTTTAATCTATATGTTTTTCATTTTTCATGATTTCTTATACTTCTTAGCCTCATATATTCATGTACTAAATATACAGAAGTATTTTTTTGCTATTTTATTTGATTTCACAGTATTTTATTTTATTTTGAATAAAGGTTTGAATCCAAAGCCTTCACAATGAGCTATATCTTCGGTTTTTTATTTATTTATTTATTTTTTTAATTTTGTGAAAGGGCCTGTTGAGGTGGTCAAATTTCCCAGGCTGGGCTCAAACTTGGAATCCTCCTTCCTCAGCCTCCTAGAGTGCTGGGATTATGAATATGCACCAAAACCCCTGACTTTATTTTTGCTTTTATAATACAGCTTTTCTTAAGATTAAATCAAAATATTTTCTTACTCTGGCATTTAAACACATTGAAGCACTACACTGCCATAAAAAAGGATAAACTAGAGTCATTCATATATAAATGGATGTTTCTTGAGAACATACTCTTAAGTGAAATAAATCGGACACTCATGAGCACACATCGAATTGTTTCTCTGATATGAGAGACCATAATTATAAATAAGGACAAAGAGGTGTAATAGATATTATATAAAAGGAGGATGGTGTGCAGAGGAGAGGAGTACTAGAAAGAAAGAAGGGGAAAAGCATAAAGGCAACAGGGGAAAGAGAGAGGAAAGGGAAAATATGGAAAATGATGAATGAATCTGCTGTAAATAGGAAGGGAGGGAGCAGAGGGGAGGGGTGGGGGAGGGGGGAGAACCAAGATGCATCATGTATAGGTACAGAATAAATGTAATGAATGTGACCAATGTATGTAGAATGTACCAATACATGTTCTTGGTTTAAAATAAAAAAAAAAACACATTGAAGCAAATTAAACATTTTTTATATGGCTTATATTTTTATCAAATATGTATTTCTGTAAAGATGAGTTTTTTCTTGATTGATTTTCTCATTTTTCTTTATTGTGGCTATCCAAAATAGTCTAGAGATTTGGTTAGAGCACCAAAAAAGGAGGTTTTTCTATCATTTTTGTTCTAACAAGTATATGAATTAATTGTTTTTTAGGAGTCTTCGATCCATGTTAGTAAAATTTATGAAAAATTATTGTTTTCATATTTTAAGAATTCCATCATGTAGATACATGTTTTAACTCAAACTGATGAAGATATTACTGTGTGCTGACAGATACAACATCTGAACAAGCTTGGTTATACTATGCTAACACACAACACAAATCCCTCTGACTAAATACAGAAAAACCTTATTTCACAGTAAAGCAAATTTCCCTGAGGACTGCAAAATGCTCTCAATAATTTGTCCTCTATGTAAAGGCCCAGCCATGCTTCTTTGATCTTATGACATATTAATTTCAATAGATGATTCAAAACACAATGTCAAAGGAAGGAAGTACCAGAAGTTTTGCAGCATCAACTGATTTAGCTAAGAAATAGCAATTGTATTTATTTCTACTCAAAGTTTATCGACCAAAATTATTTTAAAAAACTAAGTTCACAAGAGATGGGAAAGAGTGAATTTCCCATGTGCCCAGGAAGAAAAGCCTGATACGGACTGTATGCTGGGTACCACCACCTCAGCAGGAGAGCTCAAACCCTGTCTCAGAAGGGATTACCAAATCAGACAGTAGAGATTTTGATCAAATTAACATGATGATACAAAGAACCTTCTCAGTAACATTTCTCTTCTTTTTGAAGTACAAACATGTTTGAAACATCATCCAGATTTTGCATAGCACTTTTATTGAACTTTCAGTTTGCATTTGTCTACGCATAGCAATCTCCGTTAATTGATCTCCAAACTATTTCTGTGGAAAATCACCTGAGGCCTCCGTGATTTTGAAGGTTGCAAGTCTCGATTGGTTCTGACTCACGTTAGGAATCTTGTCCCATGCAGTCACAAGCTATATTGTATATTTTTATAATTATGACTGGATTTGACTCATTAATATTTCAGTAATATTTTTGGAGAATATTTTCTGAGAACTTGTTTCCTGTTTTCATGAAGGCTGATATTATTTTCTCATGTCAACTTTTGGAATCCCAGTAATAGTATCTCATCAAATGAGTGGAGAAGAATCCCATTTTTATAAAGACTACACGTTATTGATATAATTTCCCTGAAAAACATGTTTGTAGAAGCCAGCAATGAAACAAGTGAATGAACATTATGTTTTCCAAATAAAAACATTTGACTTAAACAATATTAGATATAGAGCTATTATGATTTCATCTTTTTTTTTATTAGATCTTGGTAAGATGCAGGTGTTAGTAACTTGTTTATTGTATTTATTTCAGAGGCATGATTTTGATCATACCATTTCCTTTTTGTCTTTTTAATGTCTAGGGGAGTTACAGTAACATCGTTTTTCATTCCTGATATTTCAACTATACATGTTTATGAATATGTGTGTATATTTCTCATTTTCTTAATTACTCTTTACACAGTTTTAGCTATTTTATAAAATTTTTCTAAGCACCAAATTAGAGTTTTGAAATTTTTGTTTTCTTCTACTTACTTTGGTTGTGATTATTTCTTTCTTTTTCTTGTTCATTAAAGTGGTAATATACAACATAGATTTCAAACTTTTTTACTTTTTAAAAGAGATAGCATTGTAGTTTCCTCCTGACGACTGTTTTAGTAATACCATGCTTAGATTTCCCCAGGGGCTTATAAAAGGAGAGGACATGGAGGGTGAGTTCTCTGCCAATAATCACATGACAGTCTGAGTTCGAAAGTTAAATTCTGCCAGGCCAAAGACGTCAGAGCTATGTGTTAGCTTCTCACAGATTCTTCCTGACACAGCACAACTTCACATCTGACTTTCATGAAATCTTCTTTCCTTAACTTTGTAGCAGTCTCTTCTGGGTAAATCTTGCGTGGCATAGCTGTTGCGACGTCAGGGAGCCCTCACTGAGGACTCTCAGGAAGCTCACCCTGGTCTCCTCCTCTACCCTCCTCCGCTGCCACAGCTTCTAGTGTTCTGGTGTCTGTGCCGTCACCTAAAGCGCTGTCTGGGTTCCCAGGAAACTTCCGCCTTCTTCGTTCAGTTGAATCCCTGTGCTTAGCTACAATTTGCCACCTGTCACCAAACGTGTGCTAGTAAGCCAGGGTAGTGACAACATTCATCTCATGCATTTTCTTTCCTTGTTTCTCACAAATTTAAAGGATTTGTTGCCTCGGAAAAGTTCTGTATTCTGTCCAGTGTTATGGTTGTTTAGGTTGGGGCATTATGGCAATATGAGTTACTCAGTCAGAGATAGAAGTTGATGTTACTTTAGATGGTTTTAATTGTGCAATTTAAAAGAGTTTCAAAAGAAATTTAAACCTGAAAAGTTAATTGTGACCTACTAATAAACATGTTAACCAAAATTCATAAGTAGATAATTACTTCAATTCTATTATATTTTAGGTTTCCTGGTATCTAAATTTTACATAATCCTTCAATATGAACAAATGAAACAGCACTCTAATAAACTTCTAAATCTTATTTCACTGTATAATATTACTGAGAAAAAATGTTTGCAAGAAGAAAAATCTTTCATACATTTTGGAGACACAGTAGTACAGAACGTTACCACTTTTATGACTAGGGATTTTAATATATACGTAGTAATTTGATTCACCTACTGAGGCACTAAAATCTTTAATAGAAGTTGCTCTGCCATTATTATTCATTATTCATAACGTGATGTAAATGGAATTAGTGCCTCACAAAGGTTAGCGTACAGATAAATCCATGCCTTAAAGAATTTATAATTCTGAAGTCCTTTCAACAAGCTCCCTACCACCCAACTCCTGGGTACTCATTAGAATAAGACAACTTGTGTTCAGTATTCCTTTTGGCTTTAACGATATAAAGAACCCCAAATGAATAAAATTTATAATTCAAAAAAGTATTTTAAAAGTTAAAAACAAACTTATACACTCATAGGTATACTTTACCTTTTTAGGTTACAAGTGTGACATAAATATTAACTGAATTGTTTACAATATAGCAAAAAAGTACTATTTTATCTTTAAAATCACATTATGACAGTGTTTAAAATATTGGAACTGTATCAAGGAGTAGAGACAGAAAACTCTCTCTAGTACTTTAGCAATTGGACTGCAGGTATGAATGTAATTTTGCCTTCATTTTAAAACTTAATGAGGATCCTTTGCTCTGATTGTGGCCCCTGGCATGTGCCTACACAGTTCTGCACTCCTTCATCATTTTTTTTTTTCTGCCTGCTACTATCATCAGAAGTAAACATGAAGAATCAGTTCAAGATTTCACTGAAAGTGAAAATATATTAATGGATTTTGCAGTAATTCCAGCAAGTTCATTTAAAATATATCCTTTACAGTAGGGTAAAATGTACTCACTTCTCACATAAGAGTTAAAAATGAAAATCCTTTCTTCATTTTAATTCTATTCAATTGATGATCTAAGAAACCCTGTTCAATATTTTATTATTTGAGAACAGCATAGTTTGCCATTTAAGATGTGTAAGTGGAGAGTCAAACTTTGCCTATAGCTATATGAAAAAAAAAGTTCTCTTTCAAGAAACTGCTAACCATCTTTAAGAGTTACAGAAAGTGAACAGTTACCTCAAATTTTGGAGATTTGATAAGTTCCCTGTCCCGGTGCTTGTGTGTGAAAAATAAACAAACAGACAAACAGACACCTCCATCTCAACAAACACAGGTAGAAAGTAGAGATGCCAGGAATCAGCTCACAGAAAGCGGTGCACAGTCACTTAGGGTTGCAGAAAGCAGTGCACGAAAAGATGTTTCTAGAAAATATTAAACTATATGAAAATGTCCAAATGACCAAGTTATCTATTTCCTGAATCTAATGCTGAATTGACTTAATTTTCTATTCAGTTTCAATCTTGGAACAAACACAGTTTAATATGGTACAAGTATACACGTTATTTATAGCATATATAAAGTAGAATGTTAAAAACAGCTTATTCTTAGGAAGAATAAGATATATACAGGAAGCTAAAATAAGCCTCTTTCAGTATAGATATTGCCTATAGGAGAAAGTAGTAAAACTCAGAAAAGAAGCTGTGAAGTCTGAGTGGATGGATTTTAAAAATTGTCTGTTTACATTACCAATTCTACATGCTTGATGATTTGTATAGTCTTTTTGTTGTTTACATTTCTTTGGTATAAATACATTAATATATGACATTAATAATTATAAATAAAACAATAGCATGGACAGCAATAAAAATATATTTCTTTTTCTTATGAAATGGAGGCTAAATTATGCAGAATAAATTTATAGGGTATTTAAAAGTAATTGTCCACATTTTTATTTATGATTTGCTTTTGGGAGTGCTTTTAGAAATTGTCAAACAATTGACTAAGTTCTCTAATTGACTAATTGACCATTCAATCCCTTCAGTGTGCGAACAAAAGTCTGTGTATTCTCTACTTTGAAAGCAATCAGTGGAGAGAAAACAGTGAATTTATTCCTAGAGTATATCATCAAGTTAAAGTGGAGATATATAGGGTAAGGTTTCTGTTTTCCTTCTAACCAGTTTACAAAGAATGTGACAATGTCATGAGTACTGGTTAGACGCCACCTGAGCAACACATTCTCAGATGTAGACAGTCTAGTCCCTCTAATTTAAGATAGTTTTGAATATAGATGGACTAAATGATTGCATAGACTTTCAAGTTTGAAATAAGTGAATTGTTTCTCTATTTAAGTAGTCATTGGAAATCTGGAAAGATGTTTTTCATTCTTTTGCAAAGCTGTGGTGCACTGCCAGCAAATAATTGGGGGAAGTTTATGTTCAATTATTCTGTGAGCTACTTCTTAACTGACGACCTAGAATTTGTATTGTATTGTATTTACTTTCTTAGTTTCCTTCTATAGATGGAAACTATAGAAATATTATACTACAGATGTATAATATTTTGTATACATACAGTGAAAAATGACACCTATCGACTTTTTAATGAGTTTATGATAAATTCTCAATAGTTTACAATTTTTGCTACATTTCAGATTGTGGCAAAACTGAATCTAAATGTGTGTAAGTGCCTGTGGGGGGCCTGTGTGAGAGAAACATAAACACAAAATTAGGTAGAAAATCAGGGACGACTCAAATTTTGATAAACTTTTGTATTTAATTGCAGAATTAGTCCCCATTCCTAGGATATTATTGATGCATCTGAAGTCCAAGTACAGAATAATGACTATTATAAAATCTGTGATTCTGTATTTTCCCTCAAATGCAGTCAGCTTATACCTGGGATTCCAAGAAAGCATGACAAAATAGATTATCTGTGAATCGGTGTTAGAAAAGATTCACAAGAGTTTGAAAATAGTACACACATCAATGTGCCAGATTTGAAAATGAAATATGAGAATCAGCAGGTGGTCAAGAGAAGTTTATTATAAATTAAATCTAAATTATTTGCTTTGTGCGGTGCGTCTCTGAGGTGACAGTGCTGTGTCTGCTCAGCAAAAAGCTACCCAACTTAGAGCTCTGGAACTGCTGTTTCAGATGCTAGATTATGTATTCACCCAGAAGACAGAGACACGAACTCTCCTCTCTCTGTATGACATCTTGCCCATTTGCTCAGGGCTTTTGTTTTTCTGAGGCCGCGTAGAAGTCCCTTAAGTGCTACTCAGTCAAAACAGACATAAACACCCTCACTTCCGGCCTCCGCTGAATCCTGTCCAGACCCGGCGCTCTCGTCTTTTCCCCTCAGCGGAACTTCCCTTCTCTTTCTCTATTTAAAACTCATTCAGGACCGGGGATTTAGCTCAGTGGTTAGAGTGCTTGCCTCGAAAGCATAAGACCCTGAGTTCGATTCCTGATCCCCCCCAAAAAATAAAAAAAAAAGTAAAAAACTCATTAAATTTCATCTTGTTTGAGTATAGGTTCTTGAAGTAGGTGTTGATGATCTTTTGGATTTCTGACGGGTCAGTTGTGACACTTATGAGTACACATAGAATTGTTTCTCTGGTATGAGAAACCATGGATGTAAAAAAAGGACGAAGAGGTGTAATAGATATAATCTAAAAGGAAGATAATATTCCAAGGAGAGGAGCATTGAAAGGAGAAAGGAGGAGAACCGGGAAGGGAAAAGAGGGATAGAAAAAGGAAAGGGAAATAATGGAGAAATGTGAATGTACCGGCTGTAAATAGGGAAGGGAAGAGAAGGGAGGGGTGGGGAAGAGGGGGGAGAACCAAGATACACCATGTACAGATACAAAATAAATGTGATGAATGTAACAATTATATGTACATTGTACCAATACATGTTCTTGGTTAAAAAAAAAAAATAAAAAAATAAAAAAATAAAAAAAAGCAAAGCTAGAAAAAAAACTCATTCAAATAATATGTGTCTTTATTTTAGAACATGCATTTACCACTTTGTACATATCAAATTATATAAATGTGAGACATGAATTTTCTGTGCTGCATTGTAAATGAAGTTAAATCACAAGAAAAAACTCGTGACCCTGTATTTACTGTCTATTAAATTCAAAAGTCATGACAGAGGGTTGGCTTTTTAAGAATAAATCACACTTATTGAATTGTAATTGTTACAATTTACATGCTGTAAGACTTGGACTTTTGGGGTGTATCTTTTATGCAATTTTAATAAATACGGATTGTTGTATAACCACCATAATAACCAAATTACTGTTTATTTCAATCAGTTCTTAAAGTTCTGTGGTGGCAACCAACCAATTCTTTATAGTCACCAACCAGTTCTTCAATCAAATATGGTTTTATATTCTGCCACTATAGTTATTGAAAGTTTTACAATGTCTTAAAAATGAAATCATTTGTTACCCAGGCTTTTTTGCCTGGCTTCTTTTACTTTAGAATAGTGGTGATTGTTTTGTGATATCAGATACATAAATAGTTCTTTCATTAGTGTTCTGCTAGATATGTACACTGTACAACAATTTAATTCATAATTTGCCTATTCATCATTTGAAAGACTTTTTTATTCCTAGTTTTTGGTGATTAACCAATGAAGCCATTATAAAAAATTTACCTATGGAGTTTATGTATCTGAACATCTATTTCATTCCTCTTTCAAAATTATCTAGGAATGAGACCATAGGACAAACATGGAAAATAGTGAATGTTTTTCAAAATGCCTGTGTCATTTTGCATTGACATCAGCAACAAATAAGAGTTTACACTGCTTTTCATTTCATTAGCATTTAGTGCTATGATTTTTTAAGCCTAAATTTTAAACAATTTTAATGTTTTAATTGTACATTGTGGTACAAAATTAATTCACCTAGTACCTTAAATTTTTGAGAATTATATATATCTTTCTTGAGGAATCCTTTGCTCAAATATATTTATCATTTCCTTACATATACACTTTAATTTCTTACCGTGAAGTCATCAGAATTCTTTATATTTTCTTTATGTTCTTTTAAATTTGTGAAAGTATATGTAAGCATATATTATCTGACTATATATATACACCCATTAAAATAAATTTTCTGTTAAATATATGTGTATCTGAGTATTATACAGAATTTTCTCCCAGTAGATAACGTCTGCTTTCCTAGATTGAACATCTTTCCAGTCAACAAGTGATAACTTAATGGTTTGCATTTTTGGCCTACAGTGTTTTTGCTCAACACGAAGTCACAAAATTTATCTCCTTTTTTCTTTTTTTATAGAAATTGAATATTTTTAGGTATACACATTTAGATTATGATCTTCAAATTAATTTTTCGTGTGGTGAAATTGTATGTCAAGATTCATTTCTTCTTTTTTCTCCTTCCTTCCTCCCTCTCTTCTTTTCTTTCATCCTTTTGTTTTGTTTGTTTTTTCTTTCTTTCCTCACATGACCCTGCCATTCTGTATCAGGACTGTCCTTCTGCTTTGAGATGCCTTGAGACCATCACCATTTAATCCAGCTATTGTAAATATGTGTCTATTTTCAATTTTTCTGTTCTCATCTATTGAATGATTTCTACAGTTGTGACAATAACACACTATATTATTTCTGAATATGAATAAACCTTTCAATATTTTCTTTTCAAAATTGTCAGGGTGTTCTCTTTTCTTTGCTACATCAATTGTATAATTAACTTGCCAATACTTACTAAACCCCTGTAGGAAGCTGAATTGGACATGTTCTCTTGCATGCCTCCACTACAACAAGAGACTGTTTGTCCTGCTGGGACACAATACAGACAAATCTTAAAGGAGGAAGAATTTGTTTTGTCTCACAGTTTCAGAGGGTTAAGTCTATGGTCAGTGACTGCAAGTCAGAAACACAATGGTGGAGGGTAGGGCACAGGAAAAGTGCTCAATTCATGGCAGCAAAAAAAAGCTAAGAGTTGAGGAAACATCAGAGCATGAGTATGGGAACAAGGACCAGATATGGTACCCAAGGTCAAATCCCTGTGAACCAACCAAACTTATATGCAGAGCTGTGCATTACTAATCTAGGAATCTCGCAAGCCAGTCAAGTAGCTAACAAAGATTAACCTTCATAGTCTTTTCCTGATCTCCTGCTTCACCCTCATTCTGTACTTCTGCCAGCAACAGGAGGTCTGAGGAAAATGCCATGTAAATGAATATGAACTTAGTAGTTTTAATGAGATTTCATGGTTGCTATGATAACCTACAATTTGCATTTAACACCTATTATAATTAGAGCTTATTTCTTCTTCCCTGCCTTCCTTGGAGGTTGTCCCTTCATCTTGAACTCAGGCACAGATGAGAAAGTCATCCAGAATTGTCTTCCCTTGAGAGAGTGTTGTGTTCCTTGGATGCCTGCTACTGCACTGTCCCAGGTTTTTATCTCAGTAAAATATGAGTTATGACAGATCTAAATTTAACGGTCTAGTTGAAATTTGTCATTATGAAGGAGTGACATTATTTTCAGTTTTTTGAAGCATAGAAAGAAAACAATCTGTTTTTATTACTATTTTTGAAAATTCTCTGTGTTAAATTGTGATATTTCACTTTTCACTCGTGCCTTCATTACACAGATTAATGGGGTTCATCTTGGCAGATTCGTATTGCACATATTGGACTTGGAGCATTTCACCATTCTCAACATGTCCCTTGAGCTGCCATAATATTTGAATTTTTATAAAAAAAATTTCAAAGAGACTTTGGAGGTGGGTATCAACACTAAAGGACTGTTATTTTTGCCTTCCAAGTAATATTATCATTGACTATTACTAATTATATTCATAAATATCACATTTATTGACATGACATAGTTATCAAGGCAGGTATATGCAGAAGATCATTATACTTAAGAAACGATAATGAGGAGTTGGCAGCAATATTTACACAGCATCTCCTGACATAAATATTCTTTCTTATACTTAGTTTGTCTTTTCTTCCTCTTTCTGTGTTCAATTTTTTGGCTTTCTGTCCTTCTTCCTTTCTTCTATCTCCCCTGACTTTGTTCAATTTTTTTTTTCCTTCTTTCTTCTTTTTTTCCTATCGTATATTCCTTATTCCTTCTTCCTTTTCTTAAATTGTCTTTTCATTTTATGTTCTCTGTCTTGCATCTACTACTACTCATCTAGCCATTTCTAAAATTCCATCTAGCTCAAATATTCTCACAAGTGCTATGCATAGTGATTAGTAATGTTAGTGGTTTCAAGTGGCTTCTAGGCAAATACGATGAAATGTGTAATTAGTATCACAAAATGTAATAACAGAGATGTGAATGAAATATTTGAAGACAGCATAATATGGGAGTAATTTTGAAGTTAGATATAAAGGGACAGTTGTACCTTAAAGAAGTTTCGGGATATGATCCATGGATACAATGGAAGTTTGCACACAAGAGGTCTCCTACATGAACCTTACTTACAGAATACAATATGATTTTCATGGTTATCAAAGTGGTAAACTAGATATTCTTTATAATTTTAATGAAAGATATTCCAGAAGATCTACAAAAATATGGTAACTAACTATTGAGTTTGGCATGAAATAGCCTTCTTTTATTAGCCAAGAAAAGTCTAAGATGTGTATGAGGCTATAAACTCAGAGAAATTATCCATATTTTTTTTAACTTTATTTTAATGGTACATTTACATTTTCAATATACATATTGATAACATTCATCATTGGGGATTTGTACCTGTACATGATATACTTTGTTGCTTTTTTTCCCATTCCCCTCCCCATATTTTTTCTTCATAAACAGTATTGTCAAAATTGAGCTGAGTGCATCAGATTAAAGTGACATTGAAGGTGTTCAAATGGGAATTAAGAGACTATTTTGGGAAGGGTGTACACAGAAAGTTTCACAAGAATTTCCTCTTTAAAATTAACAAAGCATCCTATTGCTTTATTTGGAATTGGATATTAAAGCTGTAATTGCTCTTAATAATTGGTATGGATTTTCTGACAAGACATTTTCTCCTAAAGCAATATGTCTAACTCATGACAACTGCTCTTGAAATAAATTTACAAGAATCAAATATAATTTATTTAGTGACAGCTGAAAGGAAAAATGCTACATAGTGCTATTTCAAAGTAGAGAGAAAAAGTATTTGTAGGAATAGTAATATATTTATTTAGCACCAATTTAAATGTTTATTAATCAATGTTACTTAAAATATTTTATAAAGAGTTTATACTATAAGCTTCTTCCATATGACATGCATATCATTCTAATGATATCAAGTTGATTTGTGTATTTAAAAAAATGTGAATTGATTATTTAAGTCCTTCAGCTAGTTAATGGCAAACACTGCTTTAGGGATACTAATTTAAGGACTGCAAATATAAGAGTAATGGATTG
Source organism: Hystrix cristata (assembly GCA_004026905.1). NCBI lineage: Eukaryota > Metazoa > Chordata > Mammalia > Rodentia > Hystricidae > Hystrix > Hystrix cristata. Next base: position 46,552 of record PVJO010007406.1, on the reverse strand, counting down.
CAAATAGATAGGCAAAGGCAAATGACCAGAGCAAATTTGAGTTAAATAATAATAAAATGAGGTGAACCTGAAGACAATAGGTGAGAATCTTTGCTGTTATGGAATAGTTCATTAAAATCAGACTTTGAAATATTTTCACGGTAGATTAAATCTATAAGAATATTTTAAATAAGACAGATAAATGAAAATAAAAGTCACTTTAATTTGTCTAAAGCACAAATATAACACTTAATCTGGCGCTCATTACAAGCACATAACCTTTAGACTCCCATAACCATCAAATATTCTTGATGTGTAGGCTCATATATGAAAGACCATGCCACTTTGTTTATTTTATTCACAGTTCAAATTTTCAATTTCTCTTTGTACACAATGAATACAGATGGTTCTAAATTTGGTTGACTAATTCTTGGTTATTTTATGTGGATATAACTTTCTCAAAAATGGAATCCCATTACAGTAGTGAATAATTCAGAAATGGATGTTGCAGACATATGTGTGTGCTTATGTATATCTATGCGTTTCTGTGAAGCTATCTTGGTGCCATTCATCCAGTTATATTATCATTCAAATAATAATAATTCAGTGCTGTTTTGAAATCTGCTGAAAGTTTCCATATTATATTTGGCTAATCTTAAAATTTTTAGCATCAATTTTTAGCACGTCATGGAAAACATCACCATTAACTTAGAGTCCGGATGTGATAAGAAACAGGAATATATTCACGCACTAAGATGAAGTTTAGCTTGAAGTTGGAACATGACCTGTTGAAACAACATTATGCTGTTACCAGATTTGAGGTTCTGTGTACATTATGTAGCATCTCACTATGGCACTTGTTTCCTTTTAAAGGAAACAAGTTCATTTTTGTAATACACTCTACTTGAGCTGGGTTTTCTTTCTTTGAGCTCTAAAATATTTTGCTTCCATTACAGATACGAGGATTGGTTGCATTACTGGACTGTTCAGTTTTAAAATATGAAGTTTTCAAATGGCTATATGAAGCACATACTTTACTATATGTAGGCTCAATTCTGATTATTAAAAAAAGATAAAAAAGACAAATCTATTCTATGTGGATATCAGATATGCACGTTGTACTAATGAGAATTATTTTAGGATGAAGAAAGCATCAGTATGTCTTTTTACATAAAATACTAATCATGCCTATGATTTAAAACAATTAGGAAGCCACCTAATATTTAATAAAGCAGATCATAAAATTCCTTTTTGTCCCATAAAGGTTCACCTTTGAATGTCAAATATTGGAATTTAATTTTGACAGTGATCATGTATGTACACCAAAACTACGTGTTAAGCATGGAGAAGAAAAGGAAACAATGGCATTGCTATCAAAACAGCTTTCACTGCATTCCTCTCTGAGAAAAAACATAAAGCCTATAATTGTTGTTAATGTAATACATGTACTAATGCTGTTTTTTTGCTATCAGTTTCTAAGCTGTAATAAAGATAAATAGGCAGCTGACACAGCTTTGAAGATCCCATTTTAAATGTCTGGCTTGTAAAAAATTAATCATCCTGTCTAATACTTACCAAGGAAAGTAATTCAAGGACAGCTCACTTTGTACTAGCACTTCATCACTTCAAAAAGCTTACAGCCAAAGGATAGTTTTTAATTGTTTATGTGATATATGACTTGCTTGTCTCCTTTTCTCTGCACCTCGGAAGAACAGAGTAAATTAGTCATCAGCCTAGGCACCACCGCTACAGAATTCAAGCGATTCATAGTATGATAATGATGGTTGGACATTAGATAAATAAGGTAACCTTCTCAAATTAGCTTACCTTATCAGAAAGTAACCTTCTCAAATTTCAGTTAAGACCTTTGAACTATGGAGGTTAAGAAGAACACAATTTTGTGTTAACATCGATGGGAAACTAGCAGATGAAAATTGAATGATTTTCTGTACTATGTTCTTTAGCTTTGTCATACATTTATATGGAGCAGTGGGTACTGAATTCCTACAAGGAAGAAATCATGAAAAGTAATGCAGACAGAATTAGCTTGCCTCCAGCTAGACTAATGGCAAGGTCAGATTGTGTCAATTCAATCAGAAAGTCTTCAAGATAAAGTTCACTAACACACTCAAAGACACCCAAATAATTGTCTACTTTTGGGAGTGAAGAAATTCACTGTAGCTTCATATAGGCAACAAAATAAGGTAAAGAACAACACAGAAAAAAAAAGATACTATGTATAGAAAAAGATAAAAAAGTTGTATTTAGATATTATATTACTATTAAGATATATGTGTGTGCTATTATGATATTTGCAGAAAGTTAAATGCAGGAAAACCAAATTTTTGTTTTTATAAATGTATCATTATATACATTGAGAACATTATGACTCCTCTAATAATAGTTTGGTTGTATTATTAATTCACAAACACGTTATTTTAAGGAGTACCACTACCCTTTTATTTTAAACCATGTGCTGGTGTTTTGATATTATTTTAAATTCCATGATTTTGATTCATTCCATTAAACTTTGAAGAACAGAATAAAAACAAGTAAGTCTACTGAAAAATCAGTTTTGCAGTAAGAATTATATTTTTATCTTGAATATTTTTTCCTTAGGAAACTAAAAATAGACAATTTTAAACAATATGAAACCAACAATTGGAAGGTTTGCAGCAATCCCTTTGTTTTAATAAATATTTCCTAATTGCATAATATATGCAAAGTTTTGTAGTACGCAGTACAGAAAAAAATGACAATGAATTCTATATGGAGTGATAATGTAGAAAATATGTACTCAGTTTTAGCGTGAAAAATATTGCTTATCTGTACATAATGAAAAGAATATATCGGAACTATTCAGTCATGTAAGAATTTTACAATTTATCACCAAGGGAAATGCTTGTGATTATTAAAACAAAGTTTCAATTGTTTTTTCTTTCTTCATGGCTTTCTGTGTTTATATATACTCAGAGTGTGATAAAGATGTTTGGAGTCTAATAATATTTAATATGAGAAGTTGTTGATTTTGCATGTGGAAACTTGTTTTTTAAACTAATGTTATTTTATTCAGCAATAAAATTGTTAAGGTACATCAGTGTTACTTTTTTTTTTTTTTTTTTTTTTTTTTTTTTTTTTTTTTTTTTTTTTTTTTTTTTTTTTTTTTTTTTTTTTTTGTGGTGCCGGGGATCAAACTCAGGCCCTTGTGCTTGCAAGGCAAGCACTCTAATCACTGAGCTAAATCCCCAGCCCCATCAGTGTTACTTTGAATTAAGCAAGTCAATTAAATATGTCATGCACTGCATTGTAAAGTTTAGACACGTATATGGTGCCAGTCGCAAAAGATTATAATGGAGCTGAAAGATTACTATCACTCATGCATTTGAAAATAAATGCTACTACAAACTAGTTTGAAAAACTTTTCTAAACTGCATAAAGTAAAAAAAAAAAATACTTGCAGTAGTGAAAATTCATCACTGATGGAAGAAAAATTTTTTTTTATAAATTCAGCATAGTATAAAGATAGTTTTTATAAAGTTAATCATCATGTACAGAAATGTCTTAGGACTTCAATTTTACCCCCACACACTGACTTACTCAGAAAAACTTCCCGTCCTTCAAATTCCACTTATGGTAAGTGCCCTATTCAGATGCACCATTTTAAAAAATCTTTTACATCATATTTTTAGTATATGTTTTAGTACATAAATACACAGATATCATTGTGTTGCAAATGCATAAATCATTCCACCAGCAGCATGCTGTACAACCTTTCAACCTAAGAGCAATAGAGTATAAATGTATGTAGCAGGAAATGTGATCAAGAGTTGTGGAAGTATATGCTATAAGGTTTGCACAACTTAAAATCCTGTATCAGCCTCCCAAGTGCCGGTGTCACAGGCATGCATCATCAAGTCTTGCAGATTTGTAAATGTTTTATAAATCGTATTTAGCTATCCATCTTTGTGCCCTTTGAAAGATTTTGTTTGCTTGCTTAGTGAGGTGGGGAACTACTGGTAGATTGAGCAGTGACAGTCCCCTAATTTAAGACTCAAAAGACTTGCTCGAGCTGGGGAAATATAATCAAGGCAGGGCCGGAGTGTGTAAGTGTAGAGGATGGTTACAATGCTGTTTTAATCAAAGCAAAAGAAGTCATGATTGAATAAACCAGAACAAGAACTGAGAAACCCTAAGAAATGGTTGACTATTTTACATATTTTAAAAGTATATTTAGTATTAGAACTGAGCAGAAAATACTAACACGATAAATTAATTTTTTATGATGTAAATAGTTAATGGCCAAACCTTAACATTACTTGCTTTTTATTATTAATGAAAAATTTGTATGAGGCTATTCACTAAACAAATTCTAACTCACCCTTGAAGATAATTGTGATTAATGCTTATATCACTGTTCACAGAAACTCAAATTGAAATCTCGATTAGATACCACTACACATTTATAGACTTACAATAAAAATGTGATTCACAACAATGACTAGTACTAGTGAAGATTCAGAGCTACTGAGACTATCATACGTTACTCAGAAAACAGCTTAACATTTTTAAAAAGTTGAACGTATTACATGACTCATTGATTTAGTTAGTATTTAGTCAAGCGAGATAATGTATATCTTTGTAAAATACACATATACATTTTTTACAGTTCCATTCACAATTACCAGAATAAAAGGATATCCTACATGGCCTTTAGCTGGTGAGTAAAACAATTATTCCAATCGAGAAACTGAATGCAATAAAAATGAATGGATAAATCTCAAATGCAGTATTCTGTTTGAAACAATTCAGGTTCAAAAGGTTACACAATATCATGCCCTTGGAGAAAAGGCTTTCCCAAAATTAAACAAGAATGTAGGTACCAGTTCTATAACGTCAGTAGGTGGAGATGATAGTAGAAAAGCACCAGGAGACTGTGTGCTGTTGTGGGCAACCTTCATGTGTTGAAAGCTCTTATGTGACTGTATGCATGTCTTAGAAATCATACCTGATACATTATAAAGGAATGAGAAATATATCTCAATAAACATGACTTGAAAAGCTATAATCAAGGCTAGGCCTAGATTTATCACAAAGTAGTAATTTTTGAATCCAACTGTTAATTTCTGAGAAATCATTTCCAATTTTTTAAGGGACCATTATCCCAGTGAAAGGAATATGGTGAATAGAATAGTGGTACAAAATTATTACATAGCATGTGATCAAAAAATCTTTTAATAATATTGAAAATAGTCAAATTTCCATTAAAATCCTTCTAATTTTCTTCTGATAAAATTAGAGACACTCTACTACATAAAAAATTTCCAATTATATTATTATGTCTTAAATATAAAAAAGAAACGCAATGTACTTTTTCAATTATTTGGCAAGAATCTTAATGGTAGGTTAATTATTTCAGGGTGTGATTAATGAGAAGGTCTGGGCTTTCAGGAAATTCCTTCATTTATCAGAGAAATAGCATGAAAGTACTGTCCCTCAGAAAATTGTGTCCTTACTGTTCTTTTGAAACAGATACTTCAGTAGTATCTGCTAGTCTACCTTCTTCAGAATAAATATATTCTTCTCTTCATCCCTGTTCCCCTTCCTATATCTCATGCCTTCTCTATCCTACAGGGGCCCGATATCAGACATAATACCAAGATTAGAATTTACAATTTATTAGCTATTTCCATTCTTGCACAGAACATATACTTCTGATTATTAGACATTTTTATCTTTTGAGGAGCACATAGGGTGATATTTTTATCTAGAAAAAGGCTAAGAATACAAAGAATATCCTCCCAACTAGTGGTCTTAATGTTATGCTTGCTTTGGGAAGTATGTTTTCATAGCAACTCATATGAAGCATGAAGTCCACATTAAAGAAAACATTATTTATTCTTTATTTGTGCTGCCACTTACATGATAAAACACACCATCATCCTCCTGTCACTGCAACCTCTTGAATTAAACTAGAACAGCACACTTTGCAAAGCTTTCTTAGTAATACTAAGTAGGTGTCTGTGACTTGTAGCTTATTTCTCTGTAATCAATTTTGTTACTTCCTCACTTTCTTATTTTATATAAATATTTTGGAGGTAATCCTTGTAGTTTGACTTTTATTTTCTAACGTACTTCCATAGAGATGATTTCTCATAAACATTAATAAATATTTACTGAGTAAATTAAGTAGTTGTCAATATTACATTTGATTAGATTAAAATTAATCAACATTCAAAACATGCACAAAATCAATTCAGTGTCTGATCCTAACCCTCACAGTATTTAATTTTATGATCTTTCCTTGATTTCTATTTGGAATTTTATTTCACATTAAATCTAGACTGTTAAAGTTTGTATTGTATTTTTACCTCCAAATGTGAAATGAGCTTTACTTGGTGAATGATTGAAAAAAATTAAAATTGAGATGGGAAAGACATCTCTATATTTTGTAGGTCATTAATTGATGTTTATGATAATGTGTATCTTCCATATTTTTCTTCCAAAAAGAACCACATTAACAAGATTTTCTGAGTATAGAAGGTAGAAAAATCTATGACTATGTCTTGTAAATATATTTCACAGTGCTACCCTGTGCCATATTACAGTTAGAAATCATTAAAATATTGGATGAATTTTAGATAATATCTCTGGGTTAAATGTTGCATTTGTGTCTAATGTACAGAAAAGAGTATTTGTAAAAAGTGCTTTATGTTAGAAAGAAAGAGATTATATGTTGCTTTGTTTTCTGAATTATTTACTGGACCTGTCTCTTTCTGGGAATTGATAGTCATATAGTTTACCTATATAGGAAAATGAAAATGGAAGATAACAGGTATTGAACATTATGCAGCTACATGCAAGCTGAATTACTTTAAGACAAATTTTGTTTGTATTATTTCACAGGCTTACTAGTTTTGAAAAATATATGGGGATTCTAACTGCTTTTTAAACACAGATAAAAATATATCCACTACTGTAGTCATATTCTATGTGAAAACTTCCAATGCAGATAAGTGTAAGCAATTTCTGAAGTAAACTAAGGAATCATGTTTAATGAAAATTTCAACATTTTATAAATTCCAAGGTCAAAAAAGAACACCATTCACTAGTTGACATACCAGCAGTAAATAATAATAATCCACAGGAATTTATTGAGCTAACTTTAAAATATTAACACTGATGATATTATCTACTTTCAGTATGTAGATGTGTAAGTGGAAATATTGTAAGGATTTGTATCTCATTCTTGCTTGCCTTTGTATTAAACTTATGAAGTTCCTGAAAATTTAAAATATTTACTATTTCTAGACTAAACATATCTAAATAAATTGTACTTTTCTTTTGAACATGTATGAGCATAAACAATACTGCAAATGTATTCTTAAGATTTAATTCAGCTTCCTAGAAGTTGTCTGATTTTCAGGAAAATATTCTGAAAGTTTGAAATTTATCTGAAGGTACTTTCACAAATTTTTTTTATTACATAGTACTATGTTAATAGTGATGCTGACAAGAAGTTAGAAAGAAGAAAAAACATGAAATGTGCTTTTATGTAAGTAACGCGTTCTTGTGGCATACAATTTTGGTGAAAAATCAGTCTTACTGAAAAACACTTGTAAGATTGGTAAGCAAAAGTAAATTCAGGCTGTCTAATATGTTTTGAATACATAGATGAGTAATGATAAATTACCAGTAATAGCAGGGAGAGATGATCTGATAACAACTTTCTGTCGTCATCTAAGTCATAATTTTTGTTTTATTTGTGTTGCTTAGTTTTCTATATCACAATAAGTATATATCATTTCTCTTCAGAAAATATTAAAGGTTCCACAGGAATATAAATTGCCTGCTTTCAATTGGTCCTCAGATTGTCCTTGACCATAGAAGGTAGTCATTGATGCTATGAGGTGCAGCTGGAGTCAGATGAGGAATTTAAAATGAATTACATATTGAATTTAAATCGAAATTACAATCCCTGTTAATATACTTGCAAAATATAAAGATTCCCTTGACACCCACTCAAAACAATCCCTGGATTGTTTTCAGTTTCTCTGAGAATACAGTGATATGCCCACTTGTCTTCTAAAAGGAAAGGGCCACAAAGATCTAGTCTCCATCTCCTCCCTCTTTCCACAACACAATCTTCCAGAGAGCTGTGTGATGCTTAAATATCATAATTACATTGGTTTTGGTTTGCACAAAGGGTGTGTCAGAGACTGTATGTTGCATGGTTGCACTTTTATATACTCGTGGTACTTGAATGTTTTTCATTTTTAATGTGTAAGTGCTAAAATATTGGTCAAAATATATTCTGTGGAATGTTGTAAATTTTTTTTAACACTGGGTATAGATTATACTTGGAATTTTGCTTAATTTAATGTTGTTTTATTTTTATCTGCAGAATTATATGTTTGAATTCATCTTAAATTCATTTGAATTCACCGAATATTCCCATGGTACTACAATTGCATGCATGATATGTTAGCAACTTGCAATCTAAATAGGCAGGTTAAGCAGGTTAATTGGCTTTTCACTTTCCCAATTATATCCCTGCTTATTTTAATGAATATTGTTAAAGTATATTGATATTATATTAGCATCTGCTATGTCATTTTCTTTCTCTCATGTGCAATTTATAATATTTGCCCTTTACTTTGAAGAAGCCATTTTTTCAAGAAAAATTGTATTTCACAACTAGGGATGTAATTTTTTAATTTCTTTTTTCAAATATGCATGTCAAATCTAATTAAATATTTCCGGTTTAAATAAAATTGACCACATGCTCAGCACTGTCTCACTTGTTTGTTGGCCTGAATCCCAGTTTGCTTGTCCATTATATATCCCTGATACTAGGAATTCAAGATAGTGAATTTAGGTTAAGTAGCAAATGTTGCCATTAAACGTCAAAACCATAAATCAAAAACATTCGGTGTGTTTTTTTCATTTTCTATCTTAACTTTTTAATTTTTGTTAGTACGTTTTGCGGCACATGACATTTACATTAATCTTTTTTTAATCCTTCCACTTTTCAATCCCCTTTCCCTTCCAAGCCATCTTCCTTACTCTGACTCTAAATGCTCTCTCTTCATTTTCATTCTTGCTGTTCTTATTATTTTTAGCTCATATTCATGATATATAATGTTATATTCACTGAAGTTATTAGGTTGCTGTACATGACGCATCTTCGATCCTCTTGCTTTCCCTTCCGCTCCTGCTCTCTTCCAGTTTCCAGTCCCCGGGACACCTTCCCATTTATAAGAGATCTATTAGCTTCCGAAGGCCTCATTCTTTATTTCCATATAAAGACACTCTCATCTATACCGTTGATACGATGATTGTTCTAAGGAACTCTTCGCATAAAACAATCTAATGACTATTTTTTTGATTCATAACAACCAGAAATATTTTATGAAAATGTATAATGTATTAATAGAATTAGCTTATTTTTCTCCCAGTATCTCACTCCAACCATCCAAATTCTTTATTTGATATTAGTCCTTCACATTTCCTTAATGATTTTGTGGCCTTAGTGGAGGTTTTAGTTACATGCACTCACTGGCACGAGAATTAAACATTGCATTCAGATTGTAGTTCTGCAGTAACAAACTTAGTCCCAAGACAGTAGAGTTCACTTGTTAAAAATATACCCCCAGTAGGTGTGGAGTTATGATTTAAATCCTGATTCCTGTACCAAAATATTCTGAATGATTTTAGGCAACTTGCTTGACCTTCTTCTGCCTAAATTTCTTTTTATTAGTGAATGGTTTATCAATGTATCTGTTCATGGTATACTCTGATAATTGTATGCTTAACATGGTATACGATCATACACTTAACATGGTATTTTATGGTAAGCTGTTAAAGGACCATGGTTAAGTGATAAACAAATATTACTAATTATTCTAAAATATTAGTGAAAGAATAGATATTATAAATCCTTATAAAATATAGGTAATTTTTTCTTGGCATGGTCATATATCTTTGTTTAGGAAATTTCTACTTTAACTCTTTGCTCTTTATCTAATATATAATCATATGGTAATATTTTAGTGCTTTTTTTTAAACTAATGAAGTGTGAATTATATAGTCTCTAAGAACTCTATGTCTTCTACTTAAAATTTCCTAATTTTTTCTATATCTCCCCATACCTCTCAAATAAAACTCCTCTAAATAAGGTCACTCAAATTTTTTTATGCTAATTCCATTTGGAATTTTTAAATTAATATCTTTATTGAGTGTTGTGAAGTATATAACATTGGTGACCATTTCCTCACTCTTAAAATCGTCTCTCTGCCTGTGTCTTTCCTTTCTGCTGAATGCTCGTTCTTACTTTCTTTTCCTCTTCTTCCTTTTTTGAATATTGTCAGTTGTCCAAAGTGTTTCTCAGATACTATTTTTTTCATCCTTTAACTTGTACCCAGGAAAATTATTAATTACAAGATTAAGTGAATTAGTATATTAAGTTGGTAGATGCTGATTTATTGTCTCCAGCTCAATTTCCTGTAATAAACTAAAACTTCATATAGCATAGTGTTCATTTAAAATTACCACTGATATCAAAAATACAAACAGTCCAATATTTATCTGGCTCTTTACCTTCTGAGTGTCTGCTTTTCTATATCCCTTATCTCAAGATTTCATGTCATCGTGTGTTCAATCCCTGGAGCTAAAGCTATGCAAAACATTTGTAAGTCTTCCCTCTGCCTTACTGAAACCAAATAGAAAATGATTTTCTTTTGTAAAACAGATATAAATTGTCTCCTTTCTTTTTCTTCTTTCTATTACATTAGGTGAATATATATTTTTGCCAGAATTAATACAACTTATGAACTGGACTCTAGGTATAATACTGTCCTTCACAAGTTCTGTCATTCCAAAAATGATGTATTTGTATTGTCTTTCCATTTGGGATATGTTGTTTTATTAAATTTCTATTGATTTCAGAATCTATTTATAATGGCGTGGCTATCCTGTAAGGATTCTGCCCTAACTGTAAGTTGAATCTTTTATTATTATCATTATTATTTTTAATTTTTTGAGACAGGGTCTCCCTATGCAGTTCAGGATGGCTTTGAACTGACTATGTAGCACAGGGTGGCCTTGAACTTGTGGTGATACTCCTGCCTCAGCTTCCTGAGAGCTTGGATTACAGGCCCGCAGCACCATGTCCGGCTGTAAGTTGGGTCTTCACTCTCATTTCTTCCATGAATTTGGAGTGTTGTAATTGTGTGACAGATACATATTTTTGCATTCATTACTTCATCCAAGTCTGCAATTAAGTTAATATCAAATTGAATATTTTATCTTCTGTACTTTACATTTTAGTTTCTTTTCAAAATTTGATTGTCCAGTTCTCCTCAACATTCTTTCTTTATTGTAATTCTATTTTTAGAGGTACACAGTATAATTTTTTTTCATTTTGGGTCACTCTGAACTTGGTAACTCCTGTGAGCTTTACTGAAGAAGACTCCTGGGACAGGTATGTAGAAAACTGAGCCTAAAGTTATAGCTCAATTGGAGAGTGCCTGCCTAGCATATGCAAGGCCCCGGGTTCAATGGCTCGGTTCCAAGTGCTACCGAAAAATAATAATAATAAAATAAAACAGAGTCATAGAGCTAACAGTAAAACAGTAAGCTTGTCTTGACAATTAAGCTCGGTGGACAACTGGCTGAAGTGGGAGAAACCAGAGAAAATTAGCATGTGGCTTAGTGAGCCGAGTGGGGCAGATCGGACTGCATGTGGGAAACGCTATCCAATAAACTGGGGGTTTGGATGGAACAAAAGTGAAAGAAGGGGAAGTATGCAGATGCTTACAAATTCAATTCTTCTCGAACTGGTGCATTTTTTGCTGCTGTCATCACCTCTGTGAGATTCCAGAATCTTCCAAATGTGAAAATAGATGCACATCAGAGATTCCGCAGGAAGCTTACAGGATTTTGGCCTTTGATTTAAGCTGTATCTCTGGTCTCTCATTTTCGGAGGCCTCCATCTTTTTAGACGGAGCAGCTACTGGTTTCCCAGGATCTCCAGCCTGAAGAAGTCCACTGTGAGACTGTTCAGCTCTAGTTCCATAAGGCGATCTGTCAGACCCACTCCTATAAATGCATATATATTAAATTGACCCAATTCTTCTAAAGAACGCTGAAAAACACTCACCGTCTAACGTTCTGAGTTAGGATTTCTAACAGTCTCTGGGTCTACGTTATTACATGACATATGAATGCATTTTTTAACAGGATGCCATGGCCCTGCTTGGGAATGACAACTTGAATTGAACATGAAATTTTAAGAGGAAGTACTTTTTATAGAAATGTACTGGAAATGTTTCCAGTATATCATCAAGTGGCACATTTTGTTGATGTATTTCACCACAGTCACATTTAATAAAATAGGCATTTTTTAAATATCATTTAATTGAAATTTCATATGGTGAAAATTCAATTTGTTCAAACATTTTGTTTGTAAATCTCCCTAACATGTACAGTTAAATTAAAAAAAAAAAAAAAACAATGATTAGCAACGTGCTTTCACACCTAGTGTATTCAAGAAGCTTGTAAAATTTTATTTCCTTCTGAAATTATTAAACTCTCATCAAATATTTCATAGTATGATAGTCTTTGTGCCTCATTGAAATATTGTTTTAGATAAATATTTCTTCCATTAAAATAACATTCAAATTTCAGTAGCTGAATCTCCATAATAATGTGAATGAATAATTTGGCTTCTTCCTCCAAATAAGAATTTAAGCCAATATAGGAAAGAGTCATATCAATCTATTATGAATTAGTTCACTTAGGAGAAACTGTATTATATACTAACTAATACACTTTTAGTGTACTTTGTACAATAACACTATATTGAAATCTATGTTTGCTGTAGTTTATTCTTTTATGATTTTGGAGAATTATTCAATGTTTTTTTCACTTGGCTGTGTGTACATAGATTGTCCTACAGAAACAACATATGTATTCATTGACAAAATTATAGAATACAACAGGGGAATAAAAGAAGGAAGGAGGGGAGGAAAGAAGGAATGAAGGAAGGAAAGAAGGATGGAAGAGAGGAAGAAAAGGAGAGAAGAGGAGATGGAGGGAAAAAAGAAGTGAAGAAGAAAGGAAAATCAGTTTTAACATAAACAACATATTTTAGCAAGGTCAGCTAGGCACCAAATTTAAAAATAAATATTTCCAGATAAGAATGCCATATAATTAGAATTATTGCTTCTTTCACATTAATATTTATGTACATGATCCTACTTCACATATAATTCAATATTTTTAGAAAGCATTAGCTAATCTAATTAGATTATATACTTCAAAAGCAAATCTAGAAGAAATATTCAGTATCAGATCATTGATAATAAGAACTGGTAATTCTAATAATGTAGATCCTTTTTTCCTATCAGAACATATGTTATCTTGTCTGGTGACATGTATTTTTACACATTAGCTCTATCATTTCACTAGTATGTATTTTATCTGTTGGGTTTAATTGTTAGAAAATACTGAATATCATTTGGGAAAAATGAATATATTTTAATAGGAAAAGCGTGTTATTTAAAACAATATATTAAGACAGATTTAATTAATAGCCACTAGGTTAAAACAACAGGATAAAATAAAGCACAACTTCTACTACTTAAAAAAAGGTTTTCCTTTCTCTTTGACTACTTCATAATAGATATATTGTACTATCTTATAATGTCTATTTCAGAGTGGTGAACAGAAGAACCAGGAAATAAAACAAAAAGATAAATAACCCAAGCTTTTTTTAATCTACACTAATGGGGACACCATGAAATACTATTCTCTGAAGCAAACAACTGAAACTCTAAGTTCCTTGTTCTCTCTAGTGTTCACTAGTCTTTGTCAGTAACCTAAAATTGTTTGCATATTTAAAATCCTGGGAATTTTCTCTTTTATGAAGCAGAAATTATGCTATTATCAGTTTAGGTGTGTTTGGTCCTGACATTTCTGAAAAATTTATATTTACCTTACAAATTAGATTTGCTCCTTACATCTCATTGTTCATTTGCATGTTATTTTATATGCCAAGTTGTTATCATTCCCAAAACACTGAAGATCAATTATAATGTTTTAACTTTTATTATCAGACTAGTTTCAACTGTCCTTGGAGTGAAAGCAAATTAAGATTATTTTAAGTACTGAATTTTTCCAACAGCAGCAGTTCTGAGATGTTCCTCTCCAGGAAATTATATGTAGTGTAAATAAAATATTCATTTCTTTCAGCAATTTCTCTGTTTGTTGAGACATTGTTTCACTGTATAGCACATAGTGACCTCAAACTTGCAGTGATCCTCCTGACTCAGATTCTCTGGTGCTGGGATTACTGGCGTGTACTACTATACCCGGCATGCATATGCTGAGTAGCAAGGCTTGCTATTATGTGTTGCTGTCAGTATGTTAAGTAGCATTGCTCTTATAACAGCAAACAGGTAAACCCATCTACTTACGTATACTGTTCTTCAGCTTCATCTTTTTTTCCCTTCTATCTGAAAACCAAAAATATACCTTTCAGACAGTGCTTAGTATTTTACCATTTGGGAGTGTGTTTAGAGGAGGTGGAGACTTTAGTGTCAAGATGTACACACATATTCTATATTTTTTGATTAGCTTTGTTTCTAGACGTCTTAAAACAGTTTAATAAGTCTTTTGCTAGATTTGAGCAGTGAATACCAAATCATATGCAAATGTTTCCTTCTTCTTCTATCCTCAGAATTTGTTGTCAGAAGAAATTTGTTAGATTTAACTTTTATTCTCAGAGTAATTTCTAACTGTATCTCTAGTTTTAAGTGTTTACCCTGTCACCAGAAGTTAAGATTTTTAATTCTCGGTGACAAGGAATAGAGGTATTGTTTGCCACAGATAGTTGTCCAGGATTTCTGTTTGTGACAACATTTTATGGCCGAAATCAGAATTTTTTTTTAATTCACTATGTGTTGCTCGTTTAAGAATTGATTTGATATTACTGTTACATATAATTTCTAGTCAGCATAAAACTTGTTTTCCAAAATGAAAGAGAGATGGATGGGATTAAGGGCATATTCAATTTTAAGAATAGTTGTCTTATTGAATCAACAACTAACTGGAATTTAGGATTATTTAGTACTTAATGAGAGGTTATTGTTATAAATATAAGTGAATAAGTCTACTCCAAAGTTATATTTATATTCAAAATATGTAAGGATTTATCTTTTTTAGTACTCACATACTTAAGAATAAATTAGAGGGCAGTTTTTAAATATCTGGCATTTGAGAGAGAAAAAGGTGAAAAGGAATGCAATCTTTTAATTCCCTAGATACTTTCCCCCAAAAAAGCAAAATTTACTCCTATAAAAATCATTTTGAAGCTATGTTAAACTTACTCAGAACTGCAGTAATTATTATTAACTAAAATTTAGTGTTTTCCATCAGCCTTATACAGCACGTCACATTTCATTCATAGGTCTCAACACCACACCCCTATAATGTAGGTCCTGAGTTATCTCTATTTAAAAAGTAGCCCTGGGATTTTTTAAATAACTCACCTAAAATCACCCTGCTAATATAAGCGAGAGTTGCTTCCAGAAACTATATATTACAGCCTTCAAATTTCATTCTCTTAAACTATTTAAATATGACCAAGGTAACCTACCTGAAATTATGTTCTGTGGTTTTGTTGGTAAATTCATGGTAAATATAATAAATCAATGTAAATGTTAATGAAAATTACCTGAGGAAACAAATAAAAAAGATCAAAAATGATGATGAGTTTTAAATGGTTTATATATTATTTCTTCAATGATAAGTTAACATCCCTAAATACCAGTTTAATAGCACATATTAAATATTTATTATTAATTTTAATGCTTACATATTGTATACTGAAAACTCATTTGTTAAATAAGTGATTGAAAAATGCAGAACTATTCCAGCTATGAAAATCCATTCCAGGACTAATCACTACAGGATCAGAGCTGGAACTCAGAAAACTATAGCCCAATGGGCCAAAACTGATCTGGCATATGTTTTGTAATACTTTATTAGAACACAGATGTATTCATTTACATAATATCTGTAGCTGTTTTTTGACCAAAAAGCAAAATAGTTAATAAAGAGATTAAGATCAAAATGCCTAAAATATTTACTATTTTGAACTTCATAAAAAGTATTTGCTGACACCTACACCTACTTTAGAAAAGTAAAGCACTGTCCAATGATACAAATGCTATTTTACATAAATAAGGGCCCCTCGGTACTAATATTAACTTATCTAACTTCCCGGGGCTTTTTGATATCAATCATTCAGCTCTGAATAAATGTTATTAGGAAGTAGGAAGTGCAGGAAATCTTTGCTTTCATAGGCTCTTCTTTTACTATCATCTCTATGATTTGTAAGAATATGACATCATCTAATTCTCAGTTTTGCCATGGGTTTGTTTTGTGCATATTACCTAATTCTGAAATATATGATAATACATATGTACACATGTGAATATTTATTATTATGGTTTTGATCTAAAAAATTCCCCAAGAGTATCCCATATTCAGATATAGAGCTATTGGAAGGAAATTGGATCATGGGGCGAAATTGGATCATTGTACCTATACGAATCAGTGGATTATACCCAACAATGAATTTGTAGCTGAAGGTACAATTAAGAGGTGTGGCATAGCTGTAGATGGCTGCTGGGGGTGTGAACTCAAAGGGTGTAATCTTGTTCCCAGATCTTCCTTTCTCTCTCTGCTTCCTGGATGCCACAGGTCAAGCAACTTTTCCCTCCATGCCCTTCTTATGCCATTTCTGCCTTCAGGCGAGATAATCATGGACTAAATCCTTTCAAACCAAGAGCCAAAGTAACCCTACCCACTTTGTGGTGCAGCTGTTGAGTATTTTGTCCTAGTCATAGTAAAGTGAAAGCAACCTATACATAAAACGAAGTACTCTTGTTTTCTTAAAAAAAAAAGTTTTCCTTAGTATTCATTCGTCTTTGTTGTTTTCTACCTTTTTTGCTATTATGACTTATGCTTAATGAGAAATCCTATAATTACCGAGTATGCTTTCCTTTATTCATTCATCTAAGCGTAAGCTTCAGATGGATCAGTTATGAAGAATGAATTACATAGATCTGATGCCAAAATAGCAGCTAGGCATGCAAACGTATCACAATGGTTGGGAGATCAGTTTTGTGGTCTGCTGGTTCTAAGGCAGGGTGGCATGTGACAGGGCCATGGCCAAGAAGAAACAGCTCATGGTCTGGCAGCAGGAAGCAGAGAGAGACCAAAGGAGGAGGGAGGGAGATAGACACAAGGCTAGGTTTCACTGACCTATCATCTCAACCAGGCTTCAGTTCCCAACATCACATTTAGCTATAAACTCATCAGTGATCTAATCCACTGATGAGTATCTCATCTCCATGATCCAATCACTGCCCCAAAATACTACCGTAACACTTCTGAATATTGTTGAAACATTGTTAACTATAATATTATTGGGGTTAAATATTTGGTTCCTTTAAAATAATCTTTTCTCTTGACTATTTTCATTTTGTTCATTACTAGAACTATGATGGCGCCCAAATTCAGATGTCTATCTACATTTTGTATAATTAAAAAAAAGAAACAAAATTGTCTTTTTTCCTTTTTTTTCAGAAGGTGGTATAAATAAAATTAGTATAGGATTTTATTCCCTAATTATAACATTATTTTTATTGTAGTAAAAATGTCAATATGAGGTAGAATTTTTTCCAGTTGCAATAAATGTATAACATGAAAACAATTAGATACAAAAAGTGACAAAGTAAAAAACCTGATAAAAACTGGAACTCAAAAGGGAAACCATAAGATAAACAAAAGATACACAACTATCCATGAGTGGTAGATAGCTTCTAAATGTAATACTTCAAATTTGTTATACTGAATTTTTCAGATCTGTCAAATGTTAAGTTTACAAAACATAGAAGAAAGCAAGTGTTTATTATCTGGTTAGTTGATTTGTTCCTGTGTTCTCATATCACATCATTGTGCTAGTTATTTTAAGCATTTAAATGAAGTAAATAATTATTATATCAGGGAAGACATACATCAATTTTGCACATGATTAATGCCTTATGGGTTTTTAAACAATTTACCTCAAAATCACATGTGAACATGAAGGAAAAAGTTATTACATATCATCAAATTTCTGTAGAAATTTGAATTACTTGCAAAATGAAATATAATTCTGAGCATTTTGCAGAAGAGGTATATATAATCATGATGCAATATTTGTGAATTCTAAATCCAATTAAAATATATTTGATTTATGGTTATCTCTCTTTGATTATCTTAATGCTTGTAAATCATTTTACATATAACAAGATGTTACACCACTAAAAATTTATAGTAACTAATGAAACCTGATATGCTCATAGATACAAATGGAAACTAAAGCTGAAATATGAGAATATAGTTAAAAATTTGAAATTATAACATATCAATTGCTTGATATCATAGACTGCTTCATTCACTTCATGCTTAAAATGATTATACACAGGCCTAATTATTTTTCAAAGAATTACTTTCCAAGACCTATGTCAGAACTTCTATTTATGTTTTTAATAAAATATATCTAAAAGTTAGATAAGCGTAAAATAGTAGCATAAATTGATGGTGGCTGATGGGAAACATATTTGTTATTGATGGAGTGGAAGATTACAGATGGTCTCTAGAGGAGGCTGGAATGATTCTGTGGATAATTCTTTGGTGACAAGAAACTGAACTACTCGGAGAACTGGCCAATCCTGGCACTGGTGAAGAAAATATATCCAATGTGTCTGTATGATTTAGTAATGTCAAAATTACATCCCACCTCTAATTTTAAATATGTCAGAGCAATATAGGATCTAACAGAAATAGTACCTTATATCCAAAGCTAGAACAATTTAAAAGCAAACTAAAGTAGTATTTGGTTGTAATGTAAAATAAATATTTGTGATTCCAAACTATTGTAAACAAATACTTGAATAAATAAATGCAGGATATGAGAAAATCTTCCTGAAGAATCCCAAACAGTTTATGCGGATATTGTGATATTCAGAAAATGGAGCATGACCCGTTGGTCTTAACTGTGAATGCAACATACTTCCCTCTTCGGCAGGAGAAGGGCCTGGAAAGGTGCGAGGAAAGACAAACTTCATATCTGAGAAACCTGAAAATCATTACTTCACCTAAGCAATCCATGTCAACAATGAAAATGATAAATCACGTTGCTGGAATGGCACTTGGTATGATATGACAAGAATGGTTAAGTTTTACCTATCTTCTTCCCACAAACTCATACACTTATTCCAATCATGGGAGAAAAATGCATCAGAAAAATCCCAGTGAAAAGACATTGTACCTGACCAGCACTCTCCAAAACTGTCAATGTGATTAAAAAAACATTGAAAGTACAGAAAACTGTGATTCATAAGTATGGTCCAAAAACATGAAAATAAAACATAAAGCCAAATGTTGGCTATGAGCCCAAAACAGAAAACGAACCTTGAAAACAACTAAGAAAATTTAAAGCTTGTATTTTTTATCACAGTATATAAATATTGATCCTGTACACACACACACACACACACACACACACACACACAGACACACGCACACATTCTTTGGGGAAGATACCTAGGGAGAGGACAGCTGGGCCAAATGGAATCCTTATTTTTAGGTTTTCAAGGACTCTGCACACTGATTTCCATAGTGGTTGTACCAGGAACATCAACCACGCAGGAGAGTTCCTTTTCCCCAAATCCTCACCAGCATTTTTGTTGCAGGATTTTTTGATAATAGTCATTTTTTTCTAGGGTAAGATGGTATCTCAGTGTATTTTTAAGTCGCATGTCTCTAATGGTCAGGAGTTCATTAACAAGGAAGTTTTGTGGTGTTATCTGTTTGCTTCGTCTTTTAAGAGCGAATCTTTGGGTCTCTGAGTAATTACTTTGAAGACAATAATATACAGTGTGTTAATTATGACTATTTTCCTATTAATTTGTTACATATATATGTATATCATGCTATTCTGAATTGGATACATTACAAGGATAAGGTAAATTTCTATTTCCTTATCCTGGCACTTCTTTTTCACAATTTTTCAGAAAACCCAAGACTTTTCAAATTTTAGGATTTCTAATCTTTGTTTTTTAGGAAAGGAACGTGTTTTAGGAAATATTTTGATGATGGTGCTCTAAGCACAGAACTTCTAAAAATTTTCCATTTCTCTTTATGTTGAATCAATACAAAATATTTCGTGTTTCCTGGTAACAGATTTAAGTAAATGCTATTTATAAAGTTGTATAGCTTAAAATATTATTTTAAAATTGTATTGGATTCAATTAATGGTTAGCTAAGGACAGACTATATTAATTTATTTTTGTAATCTAGACTAGGTAGTTCATCTTTAGGCACACTAAAGTACTCATAGATAAAATTAAGATATTAATTTCTTTGCCCTATGCTTCTTGATAGATCTAAAGATAAATAGATATTAAAAGACTTTTAGAAAACTATTATGTGCTGTACAATTTGTATTTATAATGTTTCCCTTCAGATTGTTAACACATAGATTTACTATTTATTACTATCATAAATATTGCTAAATGTTTATTCTCTGTAAAAATGTACTAAAAGACTTTAATAATTGCTTAATGTAGAAAGCATAATTGTCAACAAATTCATAATATATTATATAAATAAAGAAACTTTATTATAAAAGCACCGGCATCTAGCATACCATTCTTATTTTCTCTGTATTTTAGTTTCCTAGTAGTTTCTTGCCTTCCAAAATGTTAAATAGAAGAAGTATCTAAGAATGTGTTTTACTCCTTGACAAGGTCCTTGCTCATTTTACCCATGTCCATAGGTTTAGAGAAATTTGTCATTGCATGACTTCTACACATACAACTTCTGTCCACCCAACTTTTCTTGTACCATCAATGTTTAACTATATTATAAGGCATCTCAAAATATTTAAAATAAAGTTCTTATTTCTCTCTTGAATCTCTTTTCTTACCTATGTTTTCTCAGCTCATCAATCTATCTAGATCTTGGAGCTACTTCTGATTCTTCTTCTTCCTTTACAATCTATGTAGAGATACCAGTAGTGCATACAATTTGATTCTATGGTAGATACCATTTGATTCTACCAATTTGAGTATTTTAGATACCACACACTAGTGTTGCCTTTAAAAAATTCCAAACTGATACTTTTCACTAGCCCCACTGTTAACATTATACTACAATCCTATCTTTATATGTCTTCTGAATTCTCCCTGCTCACTATCTTTATTTTCTAGGCCCTATTCTCTTATATCCAGTGCAATGACACAGTACTATTCCCTGTTCCCAGGTGTGAAAGTTTGCTTGAAAAAAACACAAAAAACAAAAAACAAAAACACAGCCTTTCAGGTGGCCTACAAAGCCTTAGATGATTGCCTTCTACTGATCTCCTTTTGTTTTTTTGTTTTCTTTTTTTCATTTCTTTTCTAATGAAGCTCTCCTTTTCACATTCTTTTGCTATTCCTGCTGAATGAGAAATATCCCAGGTGCATGTCTGCCTCAGAGGCTTTGCCTTTGTTCTTATGGCACTTACCTGTGGAACAATTATAGCAAAATAGATCACGATTCTTTTTCTCATTTTAACTAAGGTTCTTCAGAGTGACTTCCTGGTTCATCCTAGTAACTTGACTCCCTGACTACTCATCCTCAGTGTTCCCTGTTTTTTTTTTTTTTTTTTTCTTTTTTTGCCTATTATGAAAATAAAGGGTACAAATTCATACAATAAGTTAGAATCTATGCCAAATTTGCGCACAAGAAGATAAAATGGAAAAGTATACATACAGCTCAAAATAAATGAAAATGCCCACTAGTGTCAGATAATATGTTATCAGTTATTATATGCATATGTAATTCTAGAGTAGTAAATGTTTTTACAATGTCTATACAGAACAAATCAGAGATAAGTTGATATTGAGCAAATTTTAAGGGATTTCTTACTAGTTTATCCTATCCTACTCTAATTTATTGTGGTACGAATACTTAACATAAGATCTCTTAACACATTTTAAGTGTGCAATACATTATTGTTAACTATAAGCACACATAAGGATCTTTAAGTTTATTGATCTTATTTGACTAAAATTTTATGCCCCTTGACTAGTAAAAAACCATTTTCTCTCCCTTCCAGTCTCTGGTAAGCAACATTTGATTCTCTGAATTTGAGTATTTTAGATACCTCGTATTGGTGGACCCACACAGTACTTGTCTTTCTGCATCATGTTTATTTCACTTAGTATAATATCTTCAAGGTTGACTCATGATGTTATGTGTTGCAAAATTTAATTTTTAATACAGAATAGCATTCCATCTATGTATATTCTTTTCATTTTTTCACTCACATATAGGTCATCATTTGGGCTGGCTATTCTGAATTGTGCTATTATGAACATAGATTCACAGATGTCTTTATGAGATCGTGATTATTTCTCCTGAAGATAAATCCAGAAAAAAGATTGCTAAAAAATATGCTAATCATATTTTGTAAAATTTGAGAAAGTACAATGTTTTCTATCATTTTGTTTTTACATTAATAGTTTGCAACATTTCTATTCCTCCACACCTACTTCAACATATGTGGTCTTTGCCTTTTTTTTTTTTTTTTTTGATAATAGCCATTCTAACAAGTATGAGGTACCATCTCATTGTGGTTTCAAATTTATTTCCAAAATGATAAATGACACTGTGCATTTTATCATATAACTTTGCTATTTGGATGTTTTCTTTAGAACCATGTCTATTCAAAGCATGAATATATTTCTTAATCTGATAATTAGTTTTTATTTTTAATATTGAGTGGTAGAATTTCCTTTTTATTTTGGAGACTGAACTTTTATTAAACATATGACTTGAAAATATTATTGTTTCCCTATTCATAGTTTGCCGTTTCATTTTATTGGTTGCTTTCTTAGCAGTGTAGAAGCTTTTCAGTTTGATGTAGTCCTACATACTTGGTTTGGTTTTATTGCCTATGTTTTCAGTGCCATACCCATAAAATCATTGCCAAGACCAGCATCACAGAAATTTTCCCCAATGGTTTCCCCTAGAGAAACAGCTTGGGGTCTCACATTAAGTCATCAATCTGTCTTTATTGATTTTTGTGTTTCTTACTATATTTTCTTGTAAAAAAACAGTAAAAAAACCTTCATATATATATATATATATATATATATATATATATATATATATAAACTACATCTTCTAAAAACATACAATTTAATAAATTTCAGCGATTTATACTGAACAAATCAAGATCATCATTAAAATCTGAAATAATTTTATTGCCTCTAAATAGCCCTCACATCTTTGGAGTTCATCTGTTCTATTGCCTCTAACTCCAGGTAAACACTAAATTACAGATCAGTTTCAACTTCATGGAAAGAAATTTAAATATTTCATACAGATGATACTGTGCTTATCTCTTTTAAATTCAGAATAATAACTCTGAAATTTGTATGTATTATTATGTGTATGAACAGTTTTTCTCTATTACTTGCTCAATAGCATTCTATTCTATACTTGTATCATATGTTGACTATTCTTTCATGTATTAATGAGTTCATTTTTTATTTTTGTCTTGCATATTTTAATGTATTTGTATGTTACTATTATTGCATTTTTTTAAGGATCAAAACTGTTGAAATGGTACGAATGATAAAAAGTTATCAAAGTTGTAGCATTTAAATTCCCACTAGACCTGTGTGGGTGTTCCAGTTGCTTCACATACTTA
Organism: Hystrix cristata; assembly: GCA_004026905.1. NCBI lineage: Eukaryota > Metazoa > Chordata > Mammalia > Rodentia > Hystricidae > Hystrix > Hystrix cristata. The sequence continues at coordinate 22,761 of PVJO010007406.1, read as the reverse complement.
CCTATCTAGAATATCAGTGTTTTCATTTTATAATTTTTAATTAATTCATAGTTATAGTTTATGGCTTATTTAATTTGCATTTCCTTCATATACAATTATGCTGACAACTTACTTATTGTTTATTGTATTTTTGTTATTCATTTAGCCTTGTAACATTGTCTGAAAATAGTTTATTGTTTGTATTTTCATTATTAGGTTCTTTTTTTTTTTTTTTTTTTTGGTGGTGCCGGGGATTGAACTCAGGCCCTTGTGCTTGCAAGGCAAGCACTCTAATCACTGAGCTAAATCCCCAGCCCCTATTATTAGGTTCTTAAATATTTAATGTATTATACAGTGCAGTCATGATCAGATATACGTATCATTCAATGCTACTTTCCATGTTTATTGGTATCATTCAAAAAATAAGAATTTTTAAGTTTTATAAAGTACTCATTTTATTCTGACCTAAAAAAGGTTCTTACTCACGGTTCACAAATATTTTCTTTTATGGCTTCTGTGAGTTTTATGTTTTTAACTGTAATATTTCATATATAATCCATTTCAATTTATTTTGCATAATGTGAGATACATAAATATTTACATTATTCCTTTTTCTGCCATAGTGTTATTTGGTTTTACAGCACATTTTGTTCCCTAGTTTTCCTTCTCTCATTATCTTGCTTTGAGACTTTTCTTTTTTTCACCAAGAACATGTATTGTACATTGTATACAGAATGATCACATTCATCATGGTTATTTTGTACCTGTACATGATGTATCTTGGTTCGCCCCCTTCTTTTGCCCTGCTTCCTTATTTATAGCAGATTTATTTATATTTTTCCATTTTTCCCTTTTTCCCTTCTTTCCTTTTTCTATTCCTTCTTTTCCCTCTTCTCCCTTTCTAGTTCTCCTCTCTTTTGAATATTATGTTTCTTTTAGCTAGTATCTATTATACCTCTTTGCCTTTATATGCACTTATGGTTTCTCACATCAGAGAAACAATTTGATGTGCACTCATGAGAGCGATTGATTTATTTCACTTAAGTGGATGTTCTCAAGGTACATCTGTTTACCTACAAATGACTCTAGTTTATCCTTTTTAATGGCAGAGTAGTACTCCATTGTTTAGAAAAACCACATCATCTTTAGCTATTCCTTAGCTGTAGGGCATTTGGATTGTTTCCAAGACCTAGCTATTACAAATTGTCTTGCTACAAATAAGGTTGTGCATATATATCTCTAAGGTATGAGGTTTTCAATTCTGGGAAGATACAAAGTAGAGGAATAGCTAGGTCAAATGAAACCTCTAGTTTTAGTTTTTTGAGGAGTCTCCATACTGATTTCCATAGTGGTTGGACTAGTCTACATTCCCACCAAATGTGGAGAAGGGTACCTTTTTCCTTGCAGCCCCACCCACACTTGTTGTTCCAGACCCTTTTTTGACATTAAATTCATTATCAATAAGCAGCTCTACTTCTGAGCACGTTATTCTTTTAAATTCACCAGAAATTAATAAATGCACGATTACAACAGTGTTTTAATTGCTCTATAGTTGTAATAAACCCGAAAATCATGTAGTTTCTTAAGTACAACTCTTCCGTCATCTGATGAATTCGTTTTAGAATTTCACATTCTTCATAATAGGTCCTTACTGGGATGGACATGGGGTGGGATGGATTTTTTTTTTTTTGTTTGTTTTGTTTTTGTTTTTGTTTTTGTTTCTTCATCATCTTCTTTTTCCTTTTTCTTTCTTTCTTCTTCTTCTTTTTTTTTTTTAAATGTGGGTCCATTTTTGTTTAGCACCATTTATGTGGCTGCAGATAAAAACAACTTCTATTCAATCATATAAGTCTGTAGCCTCTATTGGTGACTTTGGGATTCCAGTCCAGCAGTGTAACGACCTGCCACCAGCAAGATCCTCAGCTATAGTCCAGTAGTGTGTAAAAATACAGCTCAGTTAATCTTGGGGTAGTGTATTCTGTGTTTAAGTACCTTGCCTAAGGTTCAGCCCATTTCACCAGTTGCCTGGTTCTATGGGAAATTAGTAATATATCAGGTCACATCTTCACTGGAATTGTCATTTTCTCTGATATATTGTCCCATAAGCAGAAAAAATCTTTTTATCAGATGGTGGATGATATGTGCAAGGATTTAGTAAGCTTTGGTCCATAGACCCAATCTGGTCTACTGGTCTTTAAATAATGATTCATTGTATTCTACCCAGGGCTCTTCACGTCTGGCTTTCTTTGCAGGGTTCATGTTACAGTGGTAAAGTTGAGTTATTACAATCAGCATCACATGGTTAGCAAAAGCCTAAAATACTTACAATCAGAAAGTCCACAAGGATATCTCTGGCATTCTTGATTGACAGCACCAAGAATGAGGGAATGATTCCAAGACCTTGGTAACAGGTTAAGTGTGATTAGATACATTATTCTGTTTTACTATAGAATTTTCTGGAGCATTTTTCTCACTGAGAGATCTTAGTTCAAGAGAACCCGTGGAAATTTCAAATGTGTGGTCAAATAATCTGTTTTCACTAGGATCTTATAACAAAGCAGCAGTTTTCCCTCAAAATGTACATGTTATGCAATAGCTAGAGAAAAAACCTCCTGGTTTAGAGAGCAAAAGTCCAGACAATTCCAAGACAATTGTACTGCTAGAGACTCGGGTAAGATGTAGGAACAGTTCACAATAACCAATGTTTATGAAGATATAGAACAGAAGAGCTTAAAGTCTTTAAACATAAAGAAATGCCAAAGAGAATGAAATATTAATTATGTTGCTTGGATTAATGCGAGCTGTTTGCATGTGTTGAAATATACTGAGCCCCACTGACATGTACAATTATTACACATCAAATAAAAAGTAAAAGAAAAAAGATGCACGATCAGTCACAGAACTTGGAATTCTAAAACCTTCAGAGGTGGTATGGAAAGAAAGGACCTACTTTATAACTGCTTGGAGGCTTCTTGTTCTGTATACTACTACTAAAGTTTTATAGACTACCTGGTAAAATACTATGAGGATGGTCATAAATCCTGAAATGTGAAATTCATTTTAAAACATTTCTGAAATTAACTGATAAAATCTTACATATTTATCATGTACAACATGATGTTTTAAAGTATATACATATTATGGAATTGTGAAATCTAGCTAATTAACAAATGTATTACCTCATGCAGTTATCATTTTTTAATGAGACCATCTAACATCCTCTCTGCATTTTTCAAGAATACAATATATCATTATTAACTGCAGCCATCATGCTGTTCTATAAGCATCTTGAACTTTTTCTACTTTCTAACTATAATAATATGCTCTCCACCCTCTCTCCCCCAACCTACCAGTCTCAAAACCAGAGAATTTTTTTTAATATGGTAGATACTTATTGAATCTAAAAAAAAAATCAAGATACTATTGCCAAAAATTAAGAAAAAAGAATAGCAGACGAATAGAGATGAAAATTGATAAAGGAGAATAGCAGTGTTTGACAAATGTCCATGTATATTTAAAAGGAATGCATTTTCAGGTTTGAGAATATGTGACTTAGATAAACATGTTAATTTTGTATTTGAAATCCAGATCCCTATGGCATTTCTCTCCTGCGCTTACTAAGTTCCGAGCAAAATGATGAAAGTACACTTTACTCTGCTGTATCTGTCAATGGTTCCTTATATATTTTTCTTCTTTGACAGTTATGGTTTGGAATGAAAGTTTGATAATAATAATACCATATACATAATTATAGTAAAAGAAATAAAAATAACAATAATAATATTTTAATTCTGGTAAATTTTCTACTAGACATTTCATTTACATGTTTCAGCTATCAATTAATTTCCTCTCAACTTCAGATGAACCATCCAGTGTATGCTCTGTGGTAAACATTGACATTCCTTTCAGTATTTCTCATTTAAGGGGAACAGAGTAAGCTTTTCCAGTGGAGGACTCTAGGGACGTTATAGGAATAAGACCTTTTTTGCCTTTTCCAGTGAGGAACACAAATGATGTGTATAGACATGAGAATACACAGGGACGTCTCACCAGACACCCTCTGCAGCTTTGTAGCCCAGCCTTGGCCTAGCGGTTATTTTTGCTCTGTCTTTTTTGCTTGGAAACCAGACTTAGCAAGCTTCACAGACTTAGAAAATCCCCATATGACCTAAATATGAGATGATTGGCTGGTTTTGCTCAGCAACTTCAAACCAGCTCTGGTCTGGCTAAACCAGTAAAATTTTTGGTTATCCACAGTACTGGTGAGCAATGAACCATGTTGTCTGTGGCTTGGATATATTTGGACTATTTCCTAAGGTTTCAGACGCTGACGTTTAACCCCTTTTGTGATGGATTAAAAGGCAGAAATGTAATCCAACCCTGGTGTTTAAAAGTGATCAGTTTTACATAAGGCCGTTGGAGTCCGTTCCTCATGATTGAATCTTGGTGGCTTCATAAGAACAAAAAGGGAGACAGGACCGACACAGCCACATATACCTGTCTTTTGCCATTTACCCCCATCCAAGGACACTGTTAACAAGAGACCCACTGCCAGATGAAGCCCCTATACCTTGCATCTCCAGAACTGCGAGCCAAAATCAATCTCTCTTCTTTATAATGTAGCCTGCTTCCAGTATGTTGTTATAAACATGAAAAAGGATTAATAACACATCTTTCATTTTTTTCCTTTATCCTAGAATATTAGCTCTTTACATGTTATAGTTACTTTCGTCTTAGTTAATAGTTCTTTAAATCCTGTTTCTCTTAATCTTTTTTAATATCGCCTGCTTTGACTCACACTCTACAGGATACATATTAGTTTTAGTCTGAGAAGATGAAATGCAAAATATGTCTGTTTGGTTTTGCTTGCTTTTTTGCATGACAAATAGAAATGTGATCCTAGTAAATTATGGTGAGCAGTGGTGTCACTATTAAGGAGTCTATCACCTGTGATTGATTCTGATGAAGTGCCTTTGAAGCACGAGCTGTGGGAGCTCAAGTGGCTGCTGAACTCGACCATGATGGCTGCAATTATAAAGATGCGGGTGCAGGTTACATTATGAGAGTGCACTTGACTGTTAAAGAAGTAAGTGAAAAGCTGTGGTATTTAACCCTCATGTCAAGTCATGTAGGAGAATTAGGTTCCATAGCAGACCTAAAAGAGTCTCTTATCTCTTGTATACATATCTGATATTGCTGAAAACAAATCTAATATTTAGTTGTGAATTGCTAAATTATAATGATAATTAAATTGACAATTTTCCTGAGATTTTCATGTGAAAGTTAGGGCCTTAGTTGGAAAATAAAAGAATTGTGAATAACTGAAAGAGATAATCGGGCTGAATCCATATAAAACTGACAATGTTTATGTGACTCCCTAATAATTTGGAGTCTTCCTTGCTACGAAAGTAGCTTGCCGTTCAGTATCTAAAACAATTTGCTTTTCTCAGCATAAAGCTTTGTGACAATTGCTAAGTATATGACATGAAAAAGGAAGCTTTTCTCCTCCGTACATGCCACAACTATATCCCATTGTCAGGAGTATATAAGTATGGTCAATAATTGTCATGCTTCAGGTGCACACAGCGAGAAAGAATTAACATGCAAATTAATTTCAGAACTCAAGGGATATATACACCTAATAACTGGGAAAGTGGATATTAATGGAGTGGCAGGGTATTGTTTGAAAAAGGAGGGTGAAAGGCAACACTAGATTGAGCAAGTTCATTATTATATGCCTTAGTTCATTTCCTACTGCTACATCAGAATATCATAGCCAGGTAGATCCTACACTACAGTTTATTTGGTTCAAAGTCTAGAGACTGTATATATATATATATATATATATACACACACACACACACACACAAACATATATATTCTCTAGATTAATTGGCTAATGAGTCTATAAATATGATGTGGAGAAGTTCAGCCTGGTCAGAGGAAGTAGATAATTGGGGGCATGGTCTGGAGAGTGTAGCTCTCTTCCTCTTCACTGGACCATTCTCTGCTTCCTGCCTGCCACTCCATGACCCGTTTCTCCTCTGCCATGCTGCCCTGCCTTGAGTCAGCCATCGACTGAAATCTTGACCAACTATGAGGCAAAATATACTCTTCCTCTTTAGAGTTGTGACTGTCAGGTATTGTGTCTCAGAGATAAAAAAGTAACTAAAACATGAAGTGCTTTCTGAATTTTGAATCAAATCATTGCGTTGTGGTTTAGTTACATGTGTGTGACTTTGGGCCATAATTTATTTTTAAGTATTAAGAGACTTTTGACTGAGCACTTTTATTCTAAAGGACTTTATAGCTCTCTGAGACCACAAACTGAAGTTGCTCCCCTGATGGGAATATTCATTTCTGCTTTAGCCATTTGCCTGAAGCATAACCAATATAAGGGTACATTAAATTAAATTAAATTCTATGCTTGAATCTTTCTAAAATTTTGTGGGCCATAGTATGTGGATTTGGCCTACAAAACTATAGGATATCTTGCTTTTGGTTATGATTTCTAAGGAATGGTGTTACATTCACTCTGACCTAATAAATTAAAGAAATTTTGCCATGTATCCTTCTTTATATTGAGTTTGATTTCTGGTGTAGCACTTTATGCCCTAATAGTTGTAAGAGTTTCCTATGAGATTATGTGACTGAGCCAGATCTTAACACTGTAACATTGTTCTCTAGATCTTAATGCCTTTAATAGAAGAAGCTCAGATTTCCATATCGAGTTCAGTTTCTCAGAAAAATGTGTGCCGGTAAATACATCCAAGATTTATAACTTTTCTTCATTTGAGGCTATTATAGATTCCTACTTTTATTTTTTTGTGTTAGAGCATCAGACCAGTAATGTGAATAAAATGGTCTCATTTTCCACTTTTTTTTGTTTAAGTTAGGAGAGTAATTCAGGCTCCTATAGTGCCAAAAATGATTGTTAATAATACAAAGCAATTTACTTCATTTCAAAAATATAGCATACTGATTACAAATTTCTTCAAAATTCACCAGGGGCATGTATTTATTTAAAAATAATTAATGAAATATAAATAGAAGAAAACAACAAAATATTAAAAGTGTATTTTAACTCCACTTATTAGTGAATATCATCTTAAATGGAGAAAATTAATGCTATTTTCACTAAAATATAGATGTATGCTATTGCCATTTTTATTTCACAATATTTTGAAAGTCCTTAGTGATAAAATATAAAGAGATTGAAATATCCAACATGGTAGTATATTTGAGATTTTTTTATTTGCTTACATTACAATTTTAAGGCCACAAACTTCAGAAAAATCAGAAGATAGAGTAAATGATATGAGTACATGGCAAATAGTTAAATATTCATCATGTCAATGATGCTGATTTTCTTTAGAGTTGTAAAACCAGTCAATGAACATATAAAGTTGTGAAATACTTAAGAATCTTAAAAAAATAGGAGTTACAAAAGCAAAATCTAACATCGTTAATAAATCTGCAAAACAACATCTAAAAAAAGTTGCCTCATTCGTGTTCTGATTTTTGAGACCAGCTCATAATACAGCATTGCTGAATACATTTGCCACTATCTCTAGTTCTTTTTATATTAATCTCTATTTATGTTTCTTTATGTATACTATCTATCTATCTAATTTGAATTGAAATCATGCTTCAAAAAATTGATAAAACACTATATTTAATACAAGAAAATTATTTAAAATTATCCTGGACCTTACTTATGTTATATATTGTAAAACAAATCTACCTTCATACATAGTTATATTAGCAATATACACAAAAATCAATACAGTAGATAGAGAAAATCTGACACACATGTAAGTTTATTATATGAAAAACTTAATGTTCTATGTTGGTTTAGAGTAATATTAAAAGTTCTATAAGAAATAATAACTATATAAAATAAAAAAAGTGTATGCATACATAAATAAATTATGTAAAAATAAACACACACGAACCATATATTAGAGTTCCTTTAGGAAATTTAAGATTTAGATTTTTTGTTTAAATATAACGAATTAAACATTTTAAAAGAGAGCTATAGTCATCCGTTTTAGAATTGAAACTGTATTGCACAAAATATTACAGCATAGTCAATAAATTATTGGGGGGCTGGGGGTTTAGCTCAGTGATTAGAGTGCTTGCCTTGCAAGCACAAGGCCCTGAGTTCAATCCCCGGCACCACAAAATAAATAAATAAATAAATAAATAAATAAATAAATAAATAAATAAATAAATAATTGGCATATTCTCATTAAATATTATAATGTTAAAATCTGTATAAGTGAAGACATTTTGAAACTTGAAAAAACTTCAAAACATTCTATATAAAAGCAGCAAAAATATGAACAGGCTCTTCACACAATAGCAAACCTAAATTCCCTCAGAAGTGACAAGTTGTCAAATTAATCAACAATACATATGACTTTGGTTTCATAGAACTGGAAAAACTTTAAAAGTAGATCACTTGTTACTTGTTAATTTTAAGGTTAGAAATAATCCTGCCAATCATACTGAATAGAAATGTAAATTTCTACACCATAATTATGATCGATATGGCAAGAATTATTAAAAATAAATTTTAAATATAAAAACCATACAACTTAGTCAATCAGTCTCACACTCAGAATCCCAATTTTTTAAATAAAAGCACTAGTTTTGAAAAAGAAAGAAACAGAATGTCAGTTCATGGAAAAAAGTTACAGATTATGTTATAGAATATATGCAGTATGAATCGATGATTATTTAAAGTTAAATACATAAAATAATTTTGAAGGATTTTCATGTTATAATTTTATTTAAGTGGCTTACATCTCAGAATATTTCCAAATATCATTATATTTCTACAGCTATGACCAATAAATTACCCTCTTCAATTACATAAATGAGAGATCTATGAGAAGATATCCAACAGAAAAGATGCATAGTAAAGTAACAAAATATATGTGCTATTTTTTCATTTATGTTATTTTTGTCTTGGAATTTAAAAATTAAATATATAGACATATTAATTGATTTGGTACCTAGTAACTGCTAGAGGATAAATGCATGATTCAGGAATCTTAACAATTTGGCCACAGAATTTAACACACACACACACACACACACACACACATAGGATATATATCTTATTCCAATATTTCTTTTTTTATGACATTTTAATTCTTTTTTTTTAAACATTCACCATTGGGCATTTGTACCTGTACATGATATACCTTGTTGCTTAACTAATATATGCAGTATATATAATTAATACATAAGTATATTATAATTACTATAACATATAAATTCTGTGTACCAACTTTTTTAGATACTCTTTTATTGAATTAGGAAGGATTCTGCATTTCTTTGTGTGCTTCCTATTCTTTTTTCTTAGATTTTTAAAAATTTTATAATTTTATACATACATTAACTAGATTGTACAACTACAGAGAAATTTGTTACCATGACATATTGAATATTTAATCAGCTTCTATATACTCATATTACTACTTTACTTTCTTAATTTAATAATCGTGAGTTACAATATCTGTTGTCAGATATAAAATATCATATAAATATATATATATCGAGAGAGATACACAGATGTTCACTAAAACTCAAAGAAGTAATGAGAGTAGCAATAACTAAGATCTGGAAGAATTCTAATTTTTAACACCTTTCTTTATGAAAGCCTAGGAAATTAGTAATTGCTTTATAAATGTACTTTAAAAAAGTTTGAAGATTATTTCATGTGTGCAATTTGCAATTATTTTCCTCTAAAATACGTTTTTCTTTTTTGATATAGTTATTAAATCAATTGCCTTTTTTGTTAATCTTTTCCAACAATGTATTCATTGAAGAAAACCTAGTTGGTGATATGTTATTTAAATGATTATACTTTTTCCTCTGGTAGGACTTTATTTCTGAGTGTATAATTAAATTCAAATTTTTCTTATATATATTTTCTTACCATGAACTTTATATTTTCTCAAAACCTGGCATTATAAACTAAATTGCTTTTGTAATATATCTTCTTTTGTAGTTCATATCCTTGACTTTTTTTATTCTATTACCATTGATTTTTAAAAATCAAAATCTAGTTCTGTAAGATATAACCAAGTGTTTGAGAAAGAACTCTAGATTGTGATAGTTTCAAAAATGGAATCTAATATTTCATATAAGAACTACTTGTTCATTTTTTTACTGATACAAAACATTGTACATATTCTGCCTGTACCATATTATTTTCTGAATTCTTCATATGTTGTATAATGTTAAAATCAGGGTAAGCATATATTTCTTCTCAAAAACTTATCTTATTTCTCTGCTGAAAACATTAAAATTCCTTTAGTTAATATTTTTTCAGAATATACTGTATATTATCTTTAATCGTAGTCATCTTATTTTTCAATAACATACCAACTCTTTCCTCCTAATCTAACTGTAATTTGCTCCTCATTTGTCAAATATTCTTCTCTTGTCCTTCCCTTCAGTTCTCCCCAACCTGTAGTTACCAGGTTGTCAAATGTTTATTTTGCATACTGAAACTTTGCTAAATGTATTATTTATGATACTTTTTTTTTTTTTGGTGGAGCCTGTTGTATTCCATATTCCAAGAAATAAGTTAATTTCTTCTAAAGACAATGGCAATTTAACTTGGGTCTTTCCAAGATGATGCTTTTTATTTCTGTCTCTTGTGTGCCTGCTCTGGTTAGGACTTCTAATATCATGTAGAATAAGAGTGGTAAAAGTGGGCATTCTTTCCTTATTCCAATTCTGTAGAGAAAACGTTCAGCTTTTCCCCATTTACTGTAGTATATTATTTAGTGGCTAATTATACACAGCTTTTATAGTAAATTCCTTCTATATGTAACTGTTGAAAGTTTTGTTTTTTTTTTTTTTTATACAGGGATTTTCAAAATTTCCATAATATTGTCTGTATTTATTGAGTTGGTCATATTTTATTATTGTTGCAATTCTGTTAATCTGGAGTATCATATATAGTCATTTAATTTTGGTGAATCATACTTACATTCCTGGGTGAATCCAACTTGAACATGGTGAGTAATCTTTTTAGTGAGCTACTGATTTTAGTTTGCTAGTATTTTGTCGAGAATGCTTACATTTATGATCACCAGCTTTATGTCATTTTACTCTTTTTCTCTTGTGTGTGTGTGTATCTGTCCTTGTCTTTTTTTTTTTCTTTCTCTTTTTTTAGTATCAGGAAATACTAGTCTCACAAAAAGGAGTTTGAAGGAATTCCTGTTTCTTTGATTTTCTGAAATATTTCTGGAAGAATTGCTGTAATTTTCCCTTTAAATGTTTGAAATAATTCTGCATCCAGTTAATCTTGGCCTAAGCTTTTTATTTATGGCACACTTTTTATTACTAATTGAATATCTGTAGTTATTATTGGGTAGTTCAAGTTTTCTGTTTCTTGGTGGTTCAATGTTGGTAAGGTTTGTGTCCAGAAATCTGTTTATTTCTTCTAGTGTATCAACAGTGCTGACTTACAGTCATTAAAAACAATCTCTAATCATCCTCGGCATTACTGGGGGGTCATTTATAATGCCTCTCTTTAACTGCTTTAATTTTGAGAATATAATTTTATTTGAATTTTATTTCTCTTTTTCTTAGTCTAGCTAATGGTTTGCAATTTTTTTAATCTCTTCAAGAACCAGTTCTTCATTTTTTTTTGCATGTATTTCCTTTATTTCTCCTCAAATTCTTTGTATTTATTTTTCCTAATTTTTATGATTTTTTTTTCATGGTTTGTTGAGCTTATGGAAATAAGTTACTTAATTGAGGTTTTTCTGCTTTTTAAGTTAGGTGCTTACTGCTGTAAATGATCTTGGTACCACTTTTGTTTTATCGCGTATTTTGGTATGTTGTGGTATGTTTCATTTGTTTCAGTAGATTTTTACATCTCTTTCTTAGTTTCTTTCTTGCTTTTCACCTGTTCAAATATAAGATTGTTAAATTGCATGAATTCATATAATACTCAAAGATTTTTTCTTATTTATCTCTGGTTATTTTATTGCAGTTTGAAAAAGATATTCAATGTGGGTTCAGTTTTGAAAATTTGTTGAAACTTATTTGGGGCCTACCTTATAATCTATCCTGATGAGTGTTTTCTGTGCTATTAAAAATGACGATTTATTTATAGATGTTGGGCAGAATGTCCTGTGCATGGATGTCTTGCAGGTTTCCTTGGTCTGGGGTGATATTTAACTCTGCTATTTCTTTGTTAATTTTTGTTTCAATGATCTGTCCCTTACTAAAGGTGGGATGTCAAGTTCTCCATGTTTATTGCTTTGGAGTTTTTTTTTTTTCATTTATATATGGTGATACTTTATTCATGTGGGCGATTTATTATTGGGTGCATACATAATTACAATTAATCTTCCTCTTTGTGTTTTGAGTCCACCATTATATAATCACCTTTCTTTATCCCTTTTTATTGCGTTTCACCCAACATTAATTTCATATGTAAGTGAGGGTCCCCAATTTCTTTTACTTTTCATTTGCACAGAGTATCTTATTCCATCTCATCTCTTTCAGTCTGTGTGTCTTTAGAAGTAAGTCCTTCTCTCATAAGCAACATATATTTTGGTCTTGCGTTTTATCCACTAAGTCATTACGTATTTTAATTAGAGAATATAATCCATTATATCTAAGGTAATTATTAATAGGTAAGTTCTTACTACTGATATATAGCTACTTATTGTACAATTGTATTATATGTAGTTTCACTCTTTCCATCTCTCTCCCTCCTAGTCTTTTGTGCTTGATTTTTTGTAGTGCCAAGTTTTGATTCCTTGATCATTGTTTTTGGTGTGCTTATTATAGATATTTACTTTGTGTGTACTATAAGGATTAAAAAAATCCCCTCTTGCTTATAACGATCTCTTCTGAAACATTAGTAACGTAACATCCATCACAAATACAGGAAAAGAAATAAAAAAAGGAGAAGATATACTAATAACAAAACTACACTTGCTTTTCATTCCTTCTACATTTTGAATTGTGATGTCGCACTTTGCACAATTCTGCATAACCTATTTAATATTAACGTCGTTATTCTTCTTAATTTTAAATTTTAGGCTTCATACTAATGGTGTGAATGCTTTATTAAATATCACATTAATAATGTACAGAATTAATCTGATAGTAATGTTTACCAGTGAGTTTTACACCCTCCCATATTTTCTTTTTTCTTGTTCCTTTCTATTAGTTTGAAGATCTTTCTTAAATTTTTCTTGTAAAGCATATGTTATGGCAATAAACTTTTTCAGCTTTTGCTTATCTAAAATATTTTTATCTCTTTTTCATATCTAAAGGATAGATTAGCTAACTACAGTATTCTTGGCTTACAACAGTTTCCCTTCAGTACTGTGAGAAACATCTTATGCCCTCCTGGCCTTTATGTTTGCTGCTGAGAATCCTGCTTCAGTTGAGGTAGGACAAGATTATGTATTACTTATTTCTTTGTTTTTCTTGCAGCTTTGAAACTTCTGCATTTATATTTCACCATTGAGAAGTTGATTGTAATGTGACTTGTGATAGTCCTGGTTAAGTTGATTCTGACTAATGACTTTTGGTCTTCCTGTATCTAGATATTTCTACTTTTCTTTGTGTTTGGAAATTTACTGTCATCTCTTAGGTTTTTTGTTTCTTTGTTTGTTTGTTTTCCTTTCACACTATCAGTTTCACTCTTTTGAAACACAGTAACTTGAAGTAATTCTGTTAAGAGAGGTAGAAGTTGAATCATTTGGGTCCATGAGTTCCCACTTGGCACCTAGGCCTGTCCAGAAATTGCATCCATGTTCACTAGAGGCAGGAAATGTTAGAAATCATTCAGTGTTGTGTTGCACCAGTCTGCCACTTAGTGCCACTTTCCTACCTTTGCGCCCCTGGAAGCAGTCTTGCCCCTCTAAAGCCTGAGGAGGGACTCTCCTGGCCACTCAAGCTTGGCTTTCACTTGAGTATCACAAAAGCAGGCACCTGCACAGAGTCCGTGGTGCTCACCAGGCTCATTCGATGGCTGATGATGATGAAAGCAGAACCCAGATCCGTTCTCTGAGAGAAAAACCCCACCTGGTGAGGGTAGAGCCAAAGTCTCCCCCGTGAACATTAACCTGAGGTAGGATTTTGCAGTCTACTTGATGCCATTTTCCACTGAGGCGATCTGTCAGTGATCTGTACTCAACTCTCTGCTGCACTTACCAGTGGTGTCAGTGTTGCCTCTTGCTATTCATGGCTCTATTTGAGGTAGAGAATGGGGCCGTTTGATTAAAGATCAATCAGAAGCTCAGTTCATGATTATTGGCAGAGAAAAGGGACTCTGGGGTGATGTTTGGTGCTGGGTTTCACGGCCCAGGAAGTAGGTTTCAAGAATAAGCAAGTGCTGGACTGGATTCTCTCTTTTCTATAACTGGAACGTATTTCTCTATGGTATGATAGTTGAAGTTGAGGGTGTGTGGCATCGGCCCCTCTTTCCTCCCTGCCTTCTTCAATGCAGTTTTTCTTGTCACTATGCTAGAACCAGACCCCGTGGTTCTTTATCCGGCTTCCTAACTCTTGGGAAGGTAGGCTGCTGTATGAATAGGTATTCACATCTGTGTTTTCTGTAGAAATGGTTAGTATTGTATCATATTTCCCCCGATCAGGCATGCATAGAATCTTATTTCATTTTTGCAATGTTATTTTATTTTATTATAACCTAAAATGAATTTGGAAAGTTTATGAACAAATATACAGGCAGAGTACAGAGATTGATGTCATAGATGCAAATAACTGGGTAAAACATCTTTGCTATGTAAGCAAATAGAAAATTAAAGAAGCTATACTTTAGAATTTGAAAGGAGTATAGCAGAAGATGTACAATGTAGATGTGATAACTTCCAATGTCTTACTAATGAAAAGTAGAAAATGTACATTGCACATTTAAATATGAGTATGATTTATATGAATGAATTTTCATAAAAATTTATTGTCTGCAATTTTTATAAAAGTGGAGATATCAAATAAGTAGTATAGCATAGTATTTTAAAATATAAAGATACCCGGAACTTAGAAGATGATATTAAAGAAATTACAAAAAAAAGGAAAGATGAATCAAAGAAAAATCTTTTTCTAAAGTAGAATAATAAATTCTAAAATGTTAGTTAGTATATTTAATTTCAAGTGAACATAGATAATTATAATATATATCCAAACATACACATATGCACACATATCATTTAAATGTACATACGCAAATATATACTCATTTCAAACAAAGCTAAATATGCACATATATTAACCAAACGTCTATCATAGTTTCACAAAATATTTTAAAAGTTTAAGAGAATATTAACTTGCTTGAAACAGCATTTTCAGGAAGAAAAGTTTATATTTTTGATTAGGAGATTATACTAAGCTGATTCCATTTATTGAAATTTGTACTAATCTACTATATAACAAATATTTTCACCATTCTCACTTTATAGTAGAAAAAATAAACATATAAAAATGGAAAATTTTGCCTGAATTTTGATAAAAGAAATTTGTAATTCCTAATTTTTTAAATTAATTAGCTAGTTTTCTCCCCATCTATGATGGTACTGATATTATTTAAAAAATGAAAATAGGGTGTATTTCCACTTGCCTATTAGGTTTGCTCAGTTTCACAGATTCTGCAGACAATTCCAAGATGGGAGAAATCACAGGGGTCAATAAGTGTTCATGTGTGGTAGAAATAAACCACACCTTGAGTCAAGGTTGATTAAAGAGAGAAGGTTACCTTTACACTGATAAATTAATGGATCAATTAACAAAACAAAACACCCATGAGGGATAAACAGTTAAAGCAAACATTTTTAAACATTAACTATAAGACAGCACTAGTAAATGAAACATGAGAAAAATGAAAAAAAAATACATTGAAGCGTACAATGACTTTAGCTTATAGTTTAAAGTGGTGTATTGTCCACAACAAAGAAAGGGGGACCTGGGTAGAGACTAAGCTTTCCACAAATTTGAGGATATTAAGTTGAGAATTTGAAGTGGTGAGGCAGCCAAAATACTGGACAGATTGCAGTACCAAGGAGGAGAAAGCTGCATGGAAACAGCAGAGTTCTACTAAGCCTCCATCCCCTACAGTGTTAATCAACTGAGAACAAATTAGCCTGCACAAGTCCGTCCATCCACAGGTTTTACAGAGAGATTTCACTGAATGGCTTTTGTGGAAGAAGGAAATTTGCCTTTTTTGTTGTTGTTTTTCGTTTTTTTTTTTTTGGTGCCGGGGATCGAACTCAGGGCCTTGCGCTTGCTGGGCAAGCACTCTAATCACTGAGCTAAATCCCCAGCCCAAGGAAGTTTGCCTTTTGACCTAGCTTCCAATCCTTGTGCTTAAAGACTTTTAAAGTTTTGCCTTAAAATTGGTAGAAAAATTGTTTTCTTTTTGATAACTTGCAGCAAATGCTTGAATTATTAGATGCTGTAAAGACTTTCTAATTTTCAATCTAAATTTAATTTTACCTGCTTCTGTCTAAATTTTATAAGTGGCTATACGTTATTAAATACGAATATTTAACAGCTATATCTTGAGATGTTCGTAGTTTCCTATATGCACATATTTGAGATGTATGAAATGAAATATAAGTTCTGATTTACCCATTTACAGATTTATGACAATTTTAATCTCAAAAATTTAATAATTATATATGAAATGCTTCCTTTGTAAATGCTTTGAATTAAGGAAGAAATAAACAATTATTTGGACCTGAATGCGAAACCAAGTTTTACTGTTTTATAGGCATCCGTTGGGAGTCTACAATAGTACCCATTAGGGTAAGGCTAATCAGCAGTGCATCTGGGAAATACCTAAAGTACTGGCTAAGGAGATAGAATGAAAATAACTGTAGCAATTAAAGATACTAAACAAATAAGAAGGATATAAGAAATTGTTTATACACTAATGGTTACAGTCATAAAGTTGTTTAATGTGTTATTTCAAATGTATATGTTACAAAATTGTTTTGTACCATAATAAATCATTTAAAAGTGAGAAAACGAACTTTGAAAATTGGAAAGGGAATACTTGGACTGTCTATAAAAATTGAATATAAACTCATAGAAAAGTTCATCTTATTAAATTTAATTGCAATGAGAAGCTAACTTTCTAATGTTGGATGCCAATAAAGTGAAGACTTCAAATGTATTCTCTGTTAATCAGATTGTTGGTGTGATTACATTCCTATTCACAGTGCTGCATGACTCTTTATAATAGTTTCACACAGAGTTCACTAACATGTACTAGACAAGATCTGTAGTTAATTAACAGATTATTGATTTTACAACAAAGGCAAATCATAGTGTCTTTTGCCATATCAGTTGCATGGATTATCAAATGCAATATTTCATATAAAAATGTACTTAATCAAAACTTCTAGATCTTAATATGAGGAAGAATCTTCTAAATGCCCATATTTGAATTTAATTAACAAAACCTTTTAAAAACTTATATTTATGAAATTTTGATTATTAAAATGAGGCATTGAAAGCATTTAAGTACTACATATGCTAATACATACTTTACAGATCTTTGAGAGTAAACTTTTTCCCTTTCTTAATTATGTGGCTTGAATGCTTAAAATTTAGTTCCTTGATAAATCCTGGACAGTTACCATGAATATTACACAGGCCACAAAGCTGTGATAGCAGCAGATGTCTGACTCCATAAGTGATTAAAAAAACATATAAAACAAAACAAGGAAAAATTGAAACAGTAATCAGGTCTCATTCTAAATCTAAAGAGATCTATTGATAATCATGATAATTTCACTGTTATAACTCATTTATTTTTCACAGAATTTTCATTCACTTTTCTTTATTCATCTTATTTTGTGATTAATGCTTTTATCTTACATCATTGATCTAATAATTCAGGAACGAAATAGTGGAATTTGCTTCAAGACCTTACTGTCTTACTTTTCTCATTGCTGAGACACACTATCCAACGCCTACATTTTTTTTTTTTTAATTTACCAAGAACATGTATTGGTATATTGTATACATAGTGATCACATTCATTGTAGTTAATTCGTACCTGTACATGATACATCTTGGTTCCCCCCCTTCTTCCCCACCCTTCCCTTCCACTTCCCCTCTTTTCCACTCCCCCTCCCTTCCCTATTTACAGTGGCTTTATTTACATTTTCCCCTTTTCCCATTTCTTTTCTTTTTCCTTTCCTTCTTTTCTCCTTCCTGGCTTTCTAATTTTCCTCCCTATTGAATATTACCTTTTTTTAAACTTAGTATCTATTATACTTTTTTGTCCTTATTTATGCTTATAGTGTCTCATACGAGAGAAACAATTCATAGTTACTTATGTGTGTCTGATTTACTTCACTTAAGAGTATGTTCTCAAGGTACATCCATTTACTTATAAATATCTCAAGTTTATCCTTTTTTATGGCAGAGTAATACTTCATTGTATAGAAAAAACACATCTTCTTTAGCCATTCATTAGTTGTTGGGCATTTGGGTTGCTTCCAAGACTTAATTACTACAAACCGTGTTGCTATAAACATGGGTGTACATATATCACTGTGGTACGATGTTTTTAATTCTTCTGGGAAGATACCAAGCAGAGGAATAGATGGGTCAAATGGAACCTCTAGTTGTAGTTTTTTGAGGAATCTCCACACTGATTTCCATAATGGTTGGACCAGCCTACATTCCCACCAATAGTGGAGGAGGATTCCTTTTTCCCCAAGCCCCACCAGCATTTGTTATTGGTTGATTTCTTGAGGATAGCTGCTCTTTCAGGAGTGAGATAAAATCTTAGTGTTGTTTTGATTTGCATCTCTCGAATGGCCAGTGATGTTGAACATTTTTCATATATTTGTTTGCCACTCGTATTTCTTCATCTGAGAGGTATCTATTCATTTCAGAAGCCCATTTTTGGATTGGGTCTCTAAATTTGGGTCTGATTTTTTTTAGTTCTTTATATATTCTAGATGTTAGACCTTTGTCTGAGGAATGGTTGATAAATTTTTTTTTTTCCAATCTGTGGGTTTTCATGCCACTCTTTTGTTGATTTCTTTTGCTGTGCAAAATCTTTTTACTAGGATGTGATCTCAAGCGCTGATCCTTTGTGCCATTTCCCGTGCAGTCTGAGTTTTGTTTATAATTTTTTTTTCCTACTCCTACGTCTTGAAGAGTTCTTCCTATTATATCTTCCAGTAGATTTAGTGTTTCTGTTTTAATGTTTAGATCTCTGATTCACTTTAATTTTAGTTTAGTACATGGTGAGAGACATGTATCCAGTTTTAGTTTTTGGCATGTGGCAAACCAATTTTTCCAGCACTATTTATTAAAGAGGCTATCTTTCTTCCAGTGAGGGTTTTTGGCTCCTTTGTTGAAGATGAGGTATTTGAGTATGTTTGGAGTTGTTTCTGCGTCTGCTAACCTGTTCCACTGATCCTCAGGTCCGTCTTTTAGCCAGTACCATGATGATTTTATCAAAGTTAGCTCTATAGTATAATTTCAAGTCAGGGATTATGATTCCCCCTGCCTTGGCCCTGTTGCCCAGAATTGTTTTTGCTATTCTTGGTCTCTTCTGGTTCCCGATGAATTTCCTGATTACTTTCTCTAATTCTGTGAAGTATGCTATTGGTATTTTGATTGGAATTGCATTAAATCTGTATAGTGGTTTAGAAAGTATGGCCATTTTCACTATGTTGGTTCTTCTTAATCAAGGACATGGGATGCCTTTCCATTTTCTGACATGCCTTTCAATTTCCTTTTTTAGAGTACTATAGTTTTCACTGTAAAGATCTTTTACTTGCCTTGTTAGATTGATTCCTAAGTATTTCTTTCTTTCTTTTCTTTTCTTTTTTTTTTTTTTTTTGGTGCTATTTTGAAAGGTGTATCTTCCCTAATTTCTTTCTCAGTGAGTTTGTTATTTGTATGTAGAAATCCTATTGATTTTTGAGTGTTGATTTTGTATCAAGCTACACAACTGAATTTGGTTATTAAAACTAGAGGATTTGGGTGGAGTTTTTGGGGTCTTCTATGCAGAGTATCATGTCATCCACAAATAATGTTAGCTTAACTTCTTCCTTTCCTATCTTTATTCCTTTTATTTCTTTCTCTTGCCTGATTGCTCTGGCTAATGTTTCTAGAACTATATTGATAAGAGTGGTGATAGTGGACAGCCTTGTCTTGTTCCTGAATTCAAAGTAAAAGCTTTCAGTCTTTGAACATTTAGTATGATGTTGGCCATTGGATTATCATAGATGGCTTTTATCAGATTGTTGTATAGACACTCTATTCCTCATTTCTGTAAGGTTTTTATCATGAATGGGTGCTGGATCTTGTCAAATGCTTTTTCTGCATCTATTGAAATGATCATATGCTTTTTGTCTTTGATTCTGTTGATATGGTGTGTTACATTTATTGATTTACATATGTTGAACCATCCCTGCATCCCTGGGATGAATCCCACTTGGTCATAATGTATAATCTTCTTGATAATTCATTGCATTCTGTTTCCCAGTATCTTATTGAGAAGTTTTGCATCTATGTTCATTAGGGAAATTGGCCTGTAGTTCCCTTTTCTGGTTGGACCCTTTTCTGGTTTTGGTATCAGGGTAATGCTTGCTTCTAGGAATGATTTTGGGAGTATTGCTTCTCTTTCAATTTCCTTAAAGAGTTTGAGGAGTAGTGGTATGAGATCATCTTTGAGTTTCTTGTAGAATTCAGCTGTGAATCCATCAGGTTCTGGGCTTTTCTTTGTTGGTAGCTTTTTAATAACATCTTCAATTTCAGTGGATGATATTGGGTTATTTAGCATTTTTATTTCTTCTTGACTCAACTTTGGTAATTCATAGGTATCTACAACACCTACAAATTAAATGAATAGAGGTTTATTTTGGCTTACAGTTTGTAGTGGCTTCATTCCATAGTCAAGTGGCTCCAAGGCAAAGCCACATGGAAGATACAGAGCAGAAACAGCTCATGGCATGGCAGCCGGGAGCAGAGAGAAAGCAAGGCAGCACAGAGAAAGACATACCCTTGCAGGCCACAACCCAGTGGCGTACCCTCTCAAACCAGGCATCAGCTCCCACATCACTTTTAGCTATAAACTCATCCCCCACCCCAGACTCATGCACATCCCTTTTTGCAAAATGCATTTTAGTCCATCTGTAAGGGTTGCCAAAGTTCTAAGAGTTTCAGCATTACTGAAAAGTCCGTCTAAAGTCTTCTCTGAGATTTAGGGCAAGCTCTTAGCTGTGAGCCCCTGTAAAAATTGAAAGGATGTTAATGAAACACTGCCAGAATACAAAGGTAAACCTTCTCATTCCCAAAGATAGAAATAGGAGAACAACAAAGTGTGAACAAAGGGAGACTGAAACCCAGCAGGGCGAACATTAACGCTTTAATTCCATGCTCGGGACCTAGGCAAATTGTGGTGAGACAGACACTCCAAGGCACTTGGGGCCTCACTCCTGTGGCAGCATTGGCAGTTGTAGTACTCTTGGATTCTCGGGCTTATTTTGCTCATTTCTTACAGCGCTCCTCAGGCATTCTACATTTCTGGCTTTTCCAACATCCTCAGGTCTCCACTGCACTTTCGGCTTCACTCTCATGGCTTTGTGCATTGCCCTCTCTGGGGCACACCGCCTGTTCTCTCAGACCTACTTCTGAAATCTGAGTGAAAATCTCCCAGACCTCACAACTCTTGTGTTCTGCATGCACTTTAAACTAGCACCACATGGAAGATGCCAAGTACAGCCAGCAGCCAGAACAGTAGTCAGGCCCTTCTCCATCAAGGCATCCGGGTTCCCAAGTGTATGGATGGTGGAGCACAGTAAGCTAAATCCCAGGGAAACAATTGCCTAGGTGGCCCATCGCTATCAGAATGTCCTGGGACTCTCTTGTCAAAGTAAAGTCTTTCACCTTTACAATTTGAAGCTAGGAACAGGTGGCACCTTGCTGGTTTCTCATATTCCCTCAAGGCATTATTTTCCATTCTCCTATTGGAGAATACTTGTCTTCTTTTTATTGTTAATCTTTTAGCAAATGTGCTCTCTGCTGCTCATCTTGCAGGCCCCAGCTTTACTAGATCATCCTTTCTCGCCAAACTAAAAATGTTGGAAATTCTTTAGTTGTGCCTCTTGCCCTTGATTCTCAATGCAGAGCTGGATAAAAGTCCTCAACAGCACCCAGGCCACCACCTGGATGTGGGGCTGCCATAAAAGCTCCTCTGCCAGATTAACTGGTACTCTGCCATCAGTCTTCTGTAAAGTCTCTAGACATGAGCAAAATGCAGATATTCTGCTGCAAACTAGCACATGGGCTGGAATCCAACTGCCAGTCACTCTTTCCAAAAGAAACCTCTTGAGCCTGGTCTTTGCCAGCTGCATCCGTGTCAGTATTCTGGTCTTCTGTGCTTGGAACAGAATCACTCACCAAGCTCAGCTTACAGGATTCTAGGACTGCTTGTTCAGGTACTATGTTGGAAGTCAATTCCACAAGTTCAAAAATCTCAAACCTGATATAAAGTAATTGAAATGTAATTGAGAATTAACATTTTATTTAGTCTATAAAAGTCATATTTTACATACAACAGGAACTTCATTCTAGTTGGATTTTCTAATATGGTGATTTAAAGACCAAGTGTGCTAAACTAAAGATTTAGAATGCTGTAGATATTCTTATCCTGCCAGAGAGATTAACATCCTGGTAACTCTCCTGAGTGTTCAAAATATTCAGCAGTTTGATTTAGGTTCAGTGACTGGAAGAAAAAAGAAA
>PVJO010007405.1:0-82120 GCA_004026905.1 Hystrix cristata | reverse complement strand
AAAGGCTTTTGCACGGCAAAAGAAATTACTAATAGAGTAGGACGAAGAATCACAGACTGGGAGAAAATTTTTGCCGGCTGTCCCTCAGATAAAGGTCTAACATCCAGAATATATAAGGAACTCAAAAAGATCAAACCTCCCAAATTTAAAGACCCTATCCAAAAATGGGCATCTGAAATGAATAAACATTTCTCAGATGGTATTGACTTTCACTGACAAATTCCTTAGTACTGCTTCAAGTGCCCTTATAATCTGGTCACAGTCTACATTTTCCACACTCAAATTCGACCTGTTTCCAACTTTGAGTCAAGTTTCCTGGTAATTTTTATATCTTGATGATCACGGTGAAGTCACTTGGTCTTTGGGTTCTTGCTTCCTAGATGGAAAAGATGTTAAGAAAATTTGGGAAAATTCCAAACCGTTTAGCTTTTGTTTTATTTTTGCATCAACATCACTAGCCTCTTGTGGTATTATATGACAGTTTTGCAAAATATTACTATGGAGAAACCTGGGCACAGTGTGCACATGATCTCCCTGAATTAGTCCTTGTAAATGCATGTGAATACATGATGCTCTCGATAATAATTTCAGTTTTTAGAAATTTAGATCCAATAGCCTCCTCACCCACTGAAAGCCTGACCAAAGCCTGACAGGTTCTTTCTGTATTGAGAGAATAATGCAGAACAAGGGAGGTCTGAGGTCTTCCAGCTAATGGCAAAAAAGAAAAAGAAAAGAAAGGCTTTTGGCAACTGTTAGAGAATCCCCATCTTGAAGGTTCCAGAAACCCAGACTAGGACCTAGGCCTGATGTCTTGCCCAAAGGACCACCAGCTCTGTGGGCCTGTGGAGGATGTTAATCGCTTTTGTTCCATCCTGCAACAGCAAATTGCATCAGTGGGCAAACTCCCCCTTTCCCACTCCACATGCCTCTGAGGCATCTTCCAATCACACTGCCCTACCCAATAGGCCAAACAATGGGCTTCACTAATCATAATCTCTCCCCTACAGACAAATCACTGACTCAGGACTGGTCAGTCACCAGAGCTGGATCAGGGTCCATCGCGGATTTCTTTCCCCTCCATTCTGGCTGAGAAAGCAGTCTGTCTCTTGACATGCCGGGCTACAAGATGCTGAGCCCAGAGCTGGATAAGGCAACGCCTGCACCCCAAGGAGAGAAAGTACCTCAGTGGTAGGAGAGACTGAGGCCGATATGGAAGGCACCAAGAAATGAGAGCACCAAAGAAAAAGACAGAAGATGAAAGCAACTTCACCTGAGCCTCTGGAGACCACTCTTTGGCCTCCAGGTGTATGAGGCAGTTCATCCTTTGCACGTGAGCCAGCTCACGTTGGGTTTCTGTCACTAATTCACAGCTTAGACCTTCATGGAATGGGCCTGTCGAAACTCTCCTCTCATATCCAGCTCACAGCCCTGGCCATTTGTCCCCAGTGAAAGCCTTTCCGTGTCTTCCCCAAGACCCTGATACCAAAAGCGCAGACACGTTTCTAACAGAAGAATGAATGATAAATGGGATGAGGCCGCAGAAGGGCCGTGCTGGGCTGTGGTACAGCAGCTGCCCTCGTGTACACATAGATCCTGAGCTGAAATCTTCACAGTCCTGTGCCGAGGAGGCTGGCTATCCTAGAAGACTAATACTGTTTGCGTGCGCTATTTGTCTCAATGCAGGAAAAGATGATCCTGGCAGAGAAGAAGGTTTGATGTAAACAACTCCATCTCTATTTCAGGGTAGGGGTTACTGCTCTAGACACTCAATTCAGGGACAGTTTGCCAAATATCTACTAGGTGCCGAACAGCTCTGTGGGCACTGTGGGAATGGGGAGATGAGCAAGAGCGGAGTCTTTCCTCCAGGAACTTGGACCGTTTGGGAAGATGAGCACATCAACAATGAGGCTAAAAGCACGTCTTTGGAGAAAGAATACCTAGGTCAAAAGCCCAGTTTTTAGCCCAAACTTCATGCAGGCAGGAGCTAGACGTAGACATCAGATGCATTGCTTTAGCAAGCAATCTGACTTTAATGATCTTTGTGCCTTAGTTTCCTTCTTAGCAAATCAAGGATAACAACAGTGCCTACCCCACGCTGTAGAGAGGATTGAATCAGATACTAGACATAAGATTCCTGGCACATCGTACATGCTCAATTAATGGTATTTGTTTTGTCCTCCTCATCAATCATTATTACTATTGTTATTACTGGTACTACAATGAAGACTTTAAGATATAAAAGAGGTCAAAGTTCTAAGGGAATGAAGAGAAAAAAGCTTAACTGGGGGTTCCTGGGAGGCTTTCGAGAGAAGGTGACAGTTGAGTGGGACCTTCAAGGATAGGTGCTAGGGAGGACTTCTCAGAGCTGGAAGGCCAAGAACTAGAGTTGAAAACATCCCCCACCTAGGCCTGCAGAAGCTGGGAAGATGTCAAAGAGCCCAAGAACCCAAGATGCGAGCCACACTGCGGCACAGGATCTTGGCCTTGCTGCTGGCTCTACAACTTGATCAGGAGGCTGGGAAATCTCACTTTTTTTCCCAGCTTCCTTAAATGAGCAGCCTGCCATTTCCCCTTTCTGTACCAGAATTCCAAGCCCAGTGGGACTCTGCTTCCTGTGTCCCCTGCCCAAGTCTGTTCTCCAGAAGGTCTCGTTGCTCAGCTTGGTCAACACAACCCAGCACAGTCCTAAATTTGGTATGTGCTATGTGACAGACTCAGCATACACATAATAGAATGTCTGAGCATGCTCTTGTCTCCCTTAACTCTGGGCTGTATTTTCAAAGACAGATGGTGAGATACACGTTAATTTTATGCCAGTCAAAGGAAATTTCTTGCAGTAGCCCTCTGACACACAGAGCCATGGTCACCAGAAGAAGGGACCCTCACAAGGGTCCATTTCCAAGATTTAAATGCTGACTCCGCTCATCCAGAAACTTTCTGATGCAGATTTCTCTCTATAGAGAATATACAGTTAAAAGAAAAAGTAAGTGGAAAAGTCTTTGTCCTGTTATTTCCCCCTTAGCAACGGTAGCAAGAGGCTGCTTAGCATCTACCCAGAAAACCCACTCGTTTCACATTTTCCAGGAAGAGGCCCTTGTTTTCTGATTCTGTTCAGTCTAGGAACCCCAGGGAATATTCCAAACCCCAGAGACAGAGCCAATATAAAGACAGTCATTTCTCTCTAAAACAACAATTTGTATTTTCATATCTTTGATACACAGTCTAATTCTCAAATCAATAGGCCAATGGAGATTCATCCAGTGCAAGTTTAATAAGGAAAATAGCTTAAAAAAAAAAAAGATTTGGAAAGTTAGCAATATTACCTGCAGGTGTGTTAGATTGTGGGGGTGGGGTTAAGTCGGTTTTCTTTACTCCCCAGTGTAATGAAACAGAAGCCAAACCTCGGAGTTGATTACAATCACACAAAAATCGGAGCTCCTGGCTGTTTTCTGTTTCCCCTCGTCCCTCCTACCCTTGCCCCAATCAATACCATGTGTTTTGTCTTCTCTGATGAAAACTCAACTTTCTGGCTGGTTTTGCAATCTAGGTTGTTTCGAGCCTGGTTCAGGTCTGTGGGCGAGGAGTTGTACTTCCAAATCAAAGGTGTGGGTTTGGGGACGCCAAAGCAAAGTCCTGGAGCTTCGTTAAAACAAAGAAGCCTGACAGGGTCGAGAAGGCCCAAAGAGCTGGGGCAGCAGGTAGCAGCTTGCCCTTGAAGAGATCTTTCCTTACCCCGAGTCACACCTTCCCTGCCAATGCCGCGATTCCAGCAGTGTCAAGCACAAGCTCAGCGCTCAAGGCGATGCCCTGGGTCCTTGGGGAGTAAGAAGTGTGGCTGCAAAGCCTCCAAATCAGTGTTTGATTGGAGCAACAGCCCTCTCAGTTTACCCATTCAATAAATACTCACTGAGCACCTACTGTGTGCTAAACAGTGTCCTAGACCCTGGGGATGGAGCAGTGAAGAATATAGACCAGCTAATAGAGCTCATATTCTGACAGGAGAAAGAAGAAAACCAACAAAATAGTAAAAGTCCTGTAAGAAAAAATGTAAGGGCCTGCTAGGTAGCGGAATGGAATTTCTGCAAAATAAGAAGCAGTGTCTGAGCTGAGATTTTAAATGCATGTAGGGGGTCAGCTTTGTGAGGATATTGGGGGGAATCCTGCCAGGCAGGAAAGCTGCAGTTTCCAAGGCCATTAGCAGACACAGTTTTGGTCTACTAAGAATAAAGACGAAAATCTGAATGGCCAGAATGTAGTAAGTTAGGAAAGAGGGACGTGAGCTAAAGAATTAACCAAGATTGGTATCATCTGTAGATTTGTATCCTTTTATACAAAATGATGATTGGGAATAGTTGCTCCGATTTATGTTGTGGAAGGATCTTCCTGTCTGGCCACTGCACGGGGAACGGACTATCGAGGCGGGTGCCATGGAAGAGGAGAAGCCAAGGAAGCCATCGGAAGCCAACTGCTGTAGTCCAGGCAGGGCACGGAGAACAGGCGGCAGCAGAGCGAGTGGGTGGAATTGAGGCGTGTTCTGGAGACAGTTAACAGGACTGGACGAGGCATTCGGTAAGGGAGAAATGTAAAGACGGGATTCAAAGATGGCCCTTAGGTTTTGACCTGGGCAGCTGGCTGATGGCATGTCTTGCTCACCTCTGAGATGAGGAAGACAGGAGAGAAATCGAGAGTCCTGTCTTAGATGTTTAACGTTTGGTATCCGCTGGGGAAATCAGGAGGGCATTTGGACCTAGGAGTCGAGAGCTTGGTTGCAGGCACCTAAGTTGTCTGATCAGCCTTCCAGCCACCAGCTCAGGATTCCGCTCTTCAGGGGGTGTTGCTCACACACTCTCCTTGTGTTCATTCAGCGTCTGCTGTGCTCTGGGGCCTCGTTTCAGGGCTGACTGTGTGGCCATGCAGCAAATAAGGACTGAGGATGACTCGACATGAAGGTCAGGACATGCCGCTTCTGACCTTTGGTATGTCTTTGGCACCCGGGACCATCCTGATTTGAATGAACATCAGTGCTCTGCTCATTTATTCCCAGGCTCCCAGTTTGTGTTCTAGAAGCTCACTTGAGAAAGGATCTTAAAGAGACACTACTCAAACTTCCTCCAAATGTTTTCCTAGAATAGACTTTAGTACCTCCAGGGATGTGGCACCCACTACCTGTGCCCTTTAAGAGTTCAGAGGGGTCTCTGAAGTGGTGCTCTGGGGAGAAATAGAAAGCATGGGGTCAATTGCAAAGATGTGCAGCCAAATGATAAATGTGGGGACTTCAAGCAGCCTGGAGCCCTAAGAGTGCTATGGACAGTCAGCAGCAGGGCTCCGAACTGTCCACAGGGCTGGAGCGTGGCAACCCTGTTGGCCTCTGGCCTGCCTGCTCCTAGACATTACTGGGTTACAGCCCCAGCTGTGGTGTTTCTGGAGGAGGGTAATGAGGGCCCAGTGTTCTCTGTATTGGAGATAATTTTGCTCACGTTTCCAGGTGTCTGCAGAGATGGAGCTTGGTTTTGATTTATTTCCCTCCTGAGACTGGCAGAGCCACACGTAATACACACAAGCTTTATTTATGGACTCTCATCCCCGGCCAGAAAGAAAATAGTGACATCCTTCCCCTTCCCTGGGAGCAGAGAGGGGCGTCAATCCCCAGACTCCGTCTTGGCTTCCTGGGAGGCCTGCCTGGCCTGCCTTCAGCTCACCCACCAGCTGTTTGCAGCCACCTCACCCTGCAGCCCCACCCCAGTCCTGCCATCACGTTTCAGCTCTCCTGAGTCACCCAAGCTTTAATTTGGGCTAATCTTCACTCCTGACTCAGGTAGGTGTGGTGGTGATAAATCAAAACGAGGACACAAGCTGTCAGTAATAAAACGGGAGAGACTTGTCAGTCTAATCAACATTATTAGCCTCGAGTCCCAGACAAGTCTCCAGCAGCTTCCCCCTTCCTCGACGCCCCCCTTTAGTCTCTGTGAAGTTGTCTGCAAAGCAGATGCAACCTCGCTGGCACCAATTAGCAATGAGAAGGTGGAGTGGGGTGGCCGTACCACCACCACCCCCCACCCCCTGGCCAGTGGGCAGCCACAGTGCTGTCACGGTGGGGCTGGCAGGAGGAAAGCAGCAGACCAGCTTTTCCTAGTCGGATTCTGCGAGGCTTCGCTACATGCAGTTTAGAGACCCAGCTTATGACTTCTAGGGCTCCGGAATCAGAAGGAATAGAAAGACTCTGTCCAAGCCAACCCTGTGCTCTGGGGCAGAGAAAGATTTTTAACAATCACTGCCTAAATGAGAGAGACAGAGACAGAGACAGAAGGATGGAGACAAGAGAGACAGAGACAAATTTTGATTCCTGGCGACTTTGTGGTTCTTGGTTCTAGACTTTGCTGAGACCTGGCCATGCTGCTTGCCCTGGGGTCCTGGACCTGCGTTCTCATAATGCATCTTCCCTTTTTTGCTGGAGTAGCCTGAATGGATTTCTGTTTCTTCTAACCAAAGAAATCTTGGTTTAAAAATATATGTGAAAATATGTCATTTTACAATAAGCACACACTGAGTAAGTCTCCAACCTGTGTTTTTTACTGAGCCTCAGAGCTACACATCCAACTGCCTGGCAGGGCCCTCAACTCAACAGCAAGCAGTCATACTGAAAACGTTCAAGCATTAGAGATAGAGCTGAACTCCCTTCCCCCCACAACCACAGCCCCATTCACAGCCCCGTCCTGGGAGGCACATACCATTCATGATTGCCATATACATTGCCAGACCTCTTAAAGTTCATTTGCATATGTGCACACCCACACAGATATAAATAGACAGATATCCCTCTTTCCTTACTCAACACGGCTTGGCCATCTTTCCACATGAGAATATTTGTCTTTTTAATTGCTGTGTAGTATTCCACAGGCCAGATAGACCATGCAGATGTCTAGATGTGGATACTTGAACCACATCTATTAAGACTGCTCTTTCATTCCCCTGCAGTGTGCTTCTGTCAGGCAGTGTTGGAGAGTCGCAGGCATTTGGGGACGTGGCTATGAAGAGACTGTGTTGCAGTAATGTCTGGTGGGAGTAGAGTGGGGCTATTTATGTGGCTTTCAGTTGATGTTGTGTGGAGTTAAGCCATGGATAGCTGTTCTGGGCTAGGAATGGCTTCCAGAAACACTACTGCCAGGTCACTTTATGTCACGATGCTGTGACCCATGACCAGATGTCACGTCCCGAGGACTCTGCCAAACAGTGCTCAACACCAGGAGGCTTAGGAAGTACAGGACGTGAGAAGCGTCCAGGATGGGTGGTTCTCGTTTCAGCCTGCACAGTGGGGCACTGTGAGCTGCTGCTCACCGACACCTCATCCAGATGGGAACGTTCTTCTGTGAGTGTGTCTTCCCCGAGTCTCTGAGAAAAGCGACCCTACATAATCACCGCCAGGTAAGAGAATCATCGTCAAAGAGAAGGAAGCCCAGACATGCAGAGATGAGGAGACTATGGGGTTGGAGGTAAGTGCATGAGGATTCAGGGTGGTGTCCTGGGATGAGAGGTCAGTTCTGGCCAAAAACCAACCAAACAATCAATTGATCAATCATTCAATCAATCAGAGTCCCTGGTTTGTAAAGATAAAAGCAGCTATGGTCCCTTCCTCCACTCCTGAGATCCTCATGCCCTCCAGCCCTCATTGTGAGCTGAAGACCAAATGATTTCTTGTGATTTCTCTGTTTATCGGCTCTCTATTATCATGATGGCAAGAGCCGCCCACTCAATAAAGCAAAGCAAACTCCTGCAAACACACAAACAGCTCTGAGTATGTAGGCCCCAGTCTTATTTCCTAATTAATGAGTCATTCTCAGCCAGTCCGATGATTTGCTTGACGTCCCATTTGGATTTGTGGGCAAACAAATCATCCCTGGGCCTCGGGCCACAGCTCCGTGGAGGGGAAGACTTGGGAGGCCCCTGTGTGGCCATCACTCATCATGGTGGCCTAGTCCCTCCTCCCCTGCTCTTTTCTGTCTGTCTGCAGGGCTGTCTGACTTCAGGTGACTGAGCTGAGCCCTGGGGAAACCCCTCTCTGCAGCCTCACAGCTCTGTCTCATCTTCTTGTTCTATCTGACAGTGCCAATACTCATCAGGGAGGAGGACCCACGGCAAGTGTCACTGGTAACCCCGTGCAGTGAGTGGATCAGGCACGCTGGCCCGGCTTTTTCAGATCCTCCTTATAGTCCACTAGAGAATGAAGCTCAAATTCCCAGCAAGAGAAAGAAAGGTGCCCAGAAGGCACATGGATACTCCCCTTCCTCTCCAAATTATCTGCTGTCACCAGCTCTCTATTTGTTCAACTCACTCCCACCCCTGCACCTTTGACCCCCATCCATGGAATCTATGCCCCCATCCATGGGAGTAGCTTGATGTCCCCTAAGGGTGGCTCTCACACCAAGCCTGGCCAGCAGATGTGTTCTGAGCGTTCTACACAATGCTTTGTCATGTTTCGGTTTGGTATTTGGACCAGTTACCTATGCTTTGAAGACAAGGAAGAGTCATCGTTTTATAAAGGTAAAATTCAGAAGGTCTGGCGTCATTGGGTCCACCTTCCCTAGTGCCAACACTGAGCTTCCACCGGGCATAACTGGAGAAGGGTGCTGCTGCCCTCGAGAGTCGGGCCATGTGCCCGCCAGTTCCCTGCAGTCTCCCCCACTCCCTGTCCTATTCTGCCAGCCTGCTCTGCCTGTGTAAGTTATTTGTGTGGCCCCTGAAGGTCTATAAGTTTGGGATAGTGGCCCTTTTTCAATATTCTATTGTTTTAATTCTGCATTTCATTCTGCCGAGTATTATCAGCTCATCCCAAGTACTGAGTTGCTTTTGTGTTCTTGATGCTTTGCTAAACACTGAAGAATGTATGAATGGACTATAAGAAACGCAGTCCCTGGGCTGGGGGTGTGCACAGTGATAGAGCACTTGGCTTGCAGGCTGAAGGTCCTGGGCTTGATCCCCAGCACATAGACAAAGCGAAACGAAACCTGCCCCCACCTCAGAGAACTCAGAGTTTAGTTCCAGGGATGTGGGAACTGGCTAGATGATAATTCGTGGCATTGGAGGAAGCCTTTCTACTTAGAATGGGAGCAAAGACTGTTTTAAACTATTCCTCCTGCTCCTGCTCATGTAATCCTTTGACTAACACTTACATGGCACCTGACAGTTTTCAGGACATTTTTCTATCTATTAAGCTTTTGAGTTCTTACCACAACCTAGAAAGGTGGATATTATTCCCAAATGCTTGCGGATGTCAAATGACTTGTTCTTTTCTGTTTCTTTCTTTTTTTTTTTTTCCTGTTACTGGGGATTGAACCAATTGCCTTCACACTGAGCCATATCCCCAATCTGTTTTTTTAGTTTTTATTTTGAAACAGGGTCTCACTAAGTCACAGTGTTGCCTGGGCCAGTCTCTAATTTGTGATCCTTCTGCCTCAGCCTCCCAGAATGCTGAGATTCCAGGCACGCCAATCACCCTGGCTCAGGTTTTGTTTTTAATAGGCAGCACGGATTCAACTAGACATAATTTAAAACCTGCCATCTGCTATTCTGAATCCTTAATAAGTTATGCCTACCGCAATTCTTATCCTGGTCACTGTCTTTGTGTCTCAGAAACAACCCTGGTCCACAGCCCAAGGGATACTGGACAGGTGACTGAGTCAAAGGCAGAGCAAAGATCCCCCGACCCTCTGCACAGCACTTGTCTCTTCACCCCAACTTCCTCCTTCATTTGCTGATACCACCAGCCCCACTGTGAAGAGCAACAGCATTCCCAGTCGTCTTCTGGGCTTCCTGTGGCCCAGAGCAGTCCTGTTACAGCTTCCATCCCACATTACTGAGGAGTATTTGGGCCTCAGATGCCCCTTGCATCCTCGCCCACCAGAACTGGCCTAGATCTGTCTCCTCCAAGCTTACCTGTGTAATAATGGCTTCTGAAATTTCAGATTAGCCAGGGTGATTTCTGTCACTAGTACAGAGAGGTCAGCCCGCCCGGCTGCTTAAATGCACAAGGACAGCTACATTCCATTTGCACTTTGGGTTGACCAGAGAATAAGTGTCCAGAGTCATTTGAATGAGCGCTTTCCAGTTCCAAAGAAACGAGCACCTTGATCCGAACAAACTGTAGGAGAGGTGCGGCTGGGGTCTGTAGAACTGAAAGTCCCTCCCCTCCGAGGAGGAGAGCCTGGCTCTAGACTCCGCAGCAAGGGTCGCCGCAAGTCCGTCCAGCCCTCTGCGACTATGCTGCAAAGCCCATCAGCACGTGGTGACTGATGAACCCCAACAGGCTGCCAAGGACGCTGCCCGCCACTCCCATCTTGGTGGGCAGGTAGGATGCTCCTTTTGTAACAAGCTTCTCTCTGGCTAAAAGTCATAAATCTCCTCTGATTTACATGACAGTCTGTCGGGATTGTTTCTTTTGGCTGTGGCACAAGAAGGAAATGTAAATGCAGCATAATCTGAAGTGCGAGGGATGCACCAGATCCGAAGGCTGGACTCGTCCAGGCGGGAAGGACCAGGAGACAGCCCTGCTGGGGACTCGAGGTTATTCAGCAGACACTATGGTGAAGCTACGGAGCTGGGCCCTCGGACTTCGTGTCATGTGTCATCATCACCCATCATGCTGTCCCCTTCTTCACGTCTATGTCCCCACCCCACTGAGGTACCCGGGACCCCACGTCACTAGCACTTTCCTGTCACTCCATTGAGCTGCCTTCATCGTGTCCTCAACACCAGATTTCTCTCCCCATCTCCTGACCCCAACCGATCAGTCTTTTCTAAGAGACACATGCTGGGTGCTCGGAGCTACACTGACCTTGGAGCCCTCACTTCTAAGGGGACCTGTCCTTTTTCACCTTTCCACATAACTGGCTTTGCCTGTTCACATATGTGGGGTATCAACAAAGAGATGGATTGAAATAAGCCGAGGCAGGGAGGTTTTACTACGCCAGAGACTGGAAAGGACAACAGAGGATGCCACTGTTAAAGACGACACAAAGCGCCAGCTATTTCCAGTGCATGGCCCCTGACAGGTAGGTATTCAGTGTATTCTTGTCAAATGAATCAACAAGTAGATGAGTGAATGCATGAACAGATGGATGGATGGAGACCAGAGCACAAAACATCAAGAGAAAGTGGGCAGGACTGCCAAATCCAGAGAGCACTAGAGTGGGACCAGGAGGCAAAGAACAGTAGGAAATCTTGAACAGTGGTGGAGAGATGGTGCTCTGGCTTCCCGGCATCCATGTTGCCTCCCTCTGGCATGTATTAGTCAGTATTCTCTAGAGAAACAGACAGGATGGTAGACATATGAATATGTGAGAGCTTACAAATTGTACGAATTGGCTTCCTTGGGCTTCTTACAAGTCAGGCTAGAAGTGTGAAGAGGGTCCATCTGCACACTGGAGATCCAGAAGGCCCAGGCGAAAGTCTGGAGGTCTGAAGGATCCAGGCGAAGGTTTGAAGGTCCGAAGGATCCAGGCGAAGTCTGGAGGTCCGAAGGGTCCAGGCGAAGGTCTGGAGGTCCGAAGGGTCCAGGCGAAGGTCTAGTGGTCCAAAGTGTCCAGGCGAAGGTCTGGAGTTCCAAGGATGCAAGTGAACATCTGGAGCTCCTCCAAAGGAACCGAAGCCCGTCCAAAGGGACCGAGTGGAGTTTATCCCTCTTCATTTCCCCTTTATACCATCTAGAGAATGGGCCAGCCTAGGGTGGATCTTCCACACCCAGGTGTAGAATTGCTAAACCAATTTAGTTAAGCTTCTCTTACAAATTGATACAATCGATCAGCCATCACATGGCAGAAGACCTTGGTTTTCCTCTGGACATGCCATCCTCCTCCTCCTCTTTGTGAGTAGTCCAGTCGAATGCAATCAAGGAGATTTTGGAAAAAGGCCACGTATACCCTTGCAGGTAGGCAATTCATGCCACTGTGGGTGTTAGATGCCTCTTGTTTCCTCATCCACCAGGACTTGTCTGATTTTGTCTCTTCCAACCTTGTCATCGAGCTCTTCCTATGAGCAGCCCCATGCCCTTGTAATAATGCCCATTAAGACTTAGAGCTACTCTGGAGGCTGAGGCAGGAAGTTCACAAGTTCAAGATTAGCATGAACAACTCAATGAGATCCTGTCATCTCAAAATAAAATTTAGATGCACCAGAGTGATTTTTGTCACTGGTAATCAGATATTGCTGAATAATGCAAGCTCAAAAATCAAGAAGATTGGCTGTTACAGAGTCTTACACAGCTCCCAAGACATTGTGGCTTGCTGCATGGTCCCTGGAGGCCTGGCATGCCATGAATCTGAGACCAGGAGACTCTGGAGCACAGTGGGACACTCTGAGTGTTGCCCGTAAATACTGAGCCAGCAGGGTGGGAGCAGCCACCGACGCTCCCTCCTGGATACTTGCGTCTCCAGTCCTGCTGCAACTCGGCTCTCCTAAAAGGAGACCCAGGCCACCCAGTGGAGCCCTGATGGGACATAAATTCCTTCAGTGCAGTGAGCACAACTAGGAATTTTCCTTTTGCTTCTATCAAAGGCTGACAGCCCAGCCAACAGGGCATGCGGGTTGGTATAAGATGCTGCTTGGCAGATTTCTCCAGGAAATTCTCTCTCTGGCTCTCTTTATCAAGCAAAATCCTCCCACACCTTTGTCAGACAGCCTTTCTAAAGAGCCTCGCTGCTTCCTTGGCCCAGTCCAGGCAGCTCCGAAGTCTCATTTGAGAGAATGAGAAAGCATGAGACATAGAAAGGGGGAGGTGGGGAGAATGGAGAGAGGCCAGCGATGGGAAGAGTGAGCTGAGCATCCATCAGGTCTTTTCCGACCTGATGGGCTGGGCAGGGGGGCACTGGAGAAGTGATTCAGCTGGACAGGGAAGAGCAGCCAATTCCCCCAATGAGCTGAAGTCATTAGCAGACCCTGAGAATCATGAACTATTTTCACTGGGTCTTTTGGCTTCCAGGGCCACAGCCATGTCCCAGCCGCTCACAGAGGTCACATTGGATTCGTGTTAGGGTACAGGACAGAGTAGACGGCCCCACTCCAGGATCAAGACAGACAGACACACAGACCTTTTATTATCCCCTCCCAGTCCTAGGTGTCCCTCCATGGTGCTGGTGCATCTGCTGGGCCTCTCATGCCACCACCTCTGTCTGCCCTTTTCTTGTGCCCCTCCAGCCTCTGCTCTTCTCTGTATGGCCCTTTGTCTCCTCTTCTCCCAACTCCCAGTCTCTATAGCTCAAGGTCACAGTCCTCAAAAGAGATAACATGGTAGACTGACCACGTGCCATGCAGGCTAGGAAGCCTTGGTTGGCAGAGCTCAGCACCAAACTGCTCTCTGCTCCCTGCCCACCCTGATCCCACCAGCTGTGCCCACGGCAGGCACCTGTGGTACACATAAATGAAGAAACCCTGGATGGAGGTGAAGTCAGCTGTGGGGGCGGGCGTAACTGGAGGACAGTTTGCTGCATCTTTTGTCACTATCAGAGGTTTCTTCTGAGGGTTTCTTCTAGAGGGGACAGCCCTCAGTGACACCAGAGGCCTGGTACAGCAACAAGTGATAACGAAAGAGATTCAAAGACCTACATCTCTAGACTCTGCGTCCTCCTTCCTACAATGCAATAACAATAGGCCAAGCAGGGTGACTCAGTGAGAGTCAGTAGGAGCCTGGAGGATCCTGCTCAGTGTCTGCCACAACAAACATTCCTCAGGATAAGCCTCTTAAAAATAATTTTTAGTCATATCAGGGTGATTTTTAAACCTCAAGATGTTTATTAAGATGGTAACAAGCACTATGAGCCAGTGCTCGCTCCCAACTCACCCAAGCAAGTGAGACACAGCTCAATGAGTGGCTCTGCCGAGAGAGCAAACCTCGCCTCCTGCTCTGTCCTTCCCCATGTGTGTGTTTGCACCAACAGATCCCCAGGCAAGGGACACGGGGAAGAGGCCACTGCACAGACCAAAGTGAGAACTAGAGGCCTCCCATGTTTAACTGTTGCAAAGCAGCCTTCTTACTTCAGAGTCGCCCTGAGCCAAGGTGGCCAACCCCTAGGTAGGGTTTTCCACCACAGTAGTGACGATGTTGTCCTGGAAACGCAGCAGTGTGAGCTACAGAAAAGACACAGTGTGGGGGGGGGGACCTCCAGTGGCGGGGAGGGGGTATCCAAGCAGCGGAATAGCTTTCAGAAGTTGCCACATTACAGACACGGATATAGCTTGTCTGCCTCTCCCCCAACAGAATGAGAGGCCCGTCTCCATTCAGGAAGCCTCCTTAGTTCCTTTCTCTTTCTTCTTTCCTTTTTTTTTTTTTTTCTCGCAGTCCTTGGGGTAGAACCCAGGGGCACTCTACCACCGAGCTATAGCCTCATCCCTTTTTATTTCTTATTTTGAGACAGGGTCTCACTAAATTGTCCTGGCAGGTCTTGAACTTGGCAACCCTCCTGCCTCAGCCTCCCTCAGTGCTGGGATTCCAGACATGTCCACCCCACTTGGCTTCTTCTTTCCTTAAATCAGTCCCTCCTCCTCTTTCCTGTCCCCTCATACCCTCTGGTTTGTAACTGGACTGGTCTGCAGGAGTGTGGAGTCACAGACCCTAAGAGTGGGAGATCCTCTTCGTGTGTAAGCAAAGCGGGAGGCCTGGAGCAAGGAAGGAATGTGAGAAGGTTATGCAATAATTAGTGACGGATGTGGAGAAAGCCAGGGTCTCCACGGTGGTCCCCAGCCCCAGATTCTTCCCCTGCAGGACATCACACCAGCCGCATCCCTCACGCTCTCCACCTGACCGGCGCTGTTTGGGATGAAATCTAATGAACAGGTCACGTCCATTGTCACTGTCACACCAGGCTGCACAGGGATCGGCACACTGCCTGCTGCGGGACGTCTCGGTGCCTGCGATGTGCTAAGGTACGCGGGAAATTTCCGCTGACTGGGTGGGAAGGGGGATCTCAGATGTGCAGCGTTTTCCAAACTCGTTTAACTTCTCCCCTTCTCACGGCCTCTTCGCAGGTGAACATCCAGCAGAACACTCACCGGGGACCCGTGTGCCGCGTGCCACTGCCTCGTGATCCCCTCTCAGTCAGCCCCGTCCCCAAACTGTCTGCTCAGAGGGCCTCAGGTCCTCCCCGACAGCAGACCGGGCCCTGTTCCTGGACACGTGAGCTTTTAGAAGAAAAGCTGCAGGCTTCTGCACATTCCAACAACCAAATACTCTTTCTTTCACCTTCTTTTGGTTCCCAGACTCTACGTTTAATGAAATATTGCAGCATGGAAGGGGCGGGAGGAGAAGCATATACCCAGATCCCTGTCACACTGCAGCCCAGAGCAAATTAAACCAACGCTCCTCCTGGAGCAGAGGCTCCGTAATGAGAGGCTGAGAGCAGCAAACGGCGGGTCCTGGGCTCAGCCTGGCCAGCCGCAGTCATAAAACGGCACCAGTGGATGCGGCGGTTTGGGTACAGAAATACCTTGTAGCTGTTACCTTCACGAGTCTCTGCCCTTCCACCTACCCCCTTCCGCATTCTTTTAATCTGGAGCTACTGAGAATGGGCACTTTCCCACCTTTGTAATATGAGAAACAAGATAATAAAATCACTTCTAACTCCAGTCTCAGAACGTCCCTGCTTTGGCTAGAGATCTGTCAACAGTGAGTTTTGATATCAGCGCGTGCACAAAGGTGCTTATTTAGAGACGCTAATAATTGCATTAATTTAGGAGACTTTAGCTAAACCCGACGATTTATTACACGGGCAGCAGGCAGAGATGCAGCTACCAGATTGCTGGAAGAAAAAGGTAGACATGCCAGCTCCTTTTAACCAGATCCAAACTTCCAGGACACTCAAATAACCAGAACTATCTTCACTGTTCAAGAATGTCTGTCAGAGTGATCACAACAAACAGTGGAGACTTTAAAACAGGGCAGAGAGCTGTCTGTACGATGTTCGCTCAAGGGCGTTTTACTGGACTCTAACTCTTTGAAAGCTGGTCATTTATAAGAGATTATTTGTGACATATCTCATGGAATCAGAATTTCTAGTTAATTAGTTTTTATCTAATTTCCTCATTAACTGTTCTGAAATAAATAGGAATTCTCTATCTCCCCCATTTTTCATAATAGACACGCAGAGAGATTAGTATATATGTCCATATCTTCCCGGTGAATATAAAGACTATATGCAAGTGAAATCATTAAAGGAAAATAGTTAAAGGAAAACAGATGAAGACAGCCTGATTTTTAAAAAAAAAAAAAAGCTTTAATACAGAAAAGACAGATGAGTGTGTAGGGAGGTGCTGGGTGTGTTTCTGTTTCTCCCGTTACAGCCCCACAGCCCACCTCTCTCCATGTACTGAAATTTTACCCATGTATTACAGCCCAACTCAAGAGCCTTGATTTTTCTTAAAGAGTTTCACAAGTGCCTGGTTGAGAGAGCAGAGTTTGGGACCAGTGTCCAATTTTAGACATTTACCTCGTCCATAAATGAAATGGGAGCTAAGAGTAATATAGAGTCCTGGCCAGGGTGTGGTTCAGAAGGGACCTGAAATGGCTGCTAACCAGGTTGGCAAACCAGAAACCAAAGCACAAAGAAGTGAGTAACTGGGGCACCATTCACGGCTGCCTGACTCCAAAGCCCAGAACTCGTGACCACCATGCCACCGCCATGCTGGGCAGAGACTCCTGGTGTCCGGAGTAAAGAATGATCCCGTTCTGCCTAACTTCTATAGTCTGCTTCACCCCGCCGCCGTGGAGACTCTCTTGGAACCATCTGCCCAAACTGTGTATTCCTTTGAGTCCAGTCTGACCACGGGGTGTAGAAATGAAGCAATCTTCATTTTTGTTATTCAATATATAAATGTATTATCATTATAAAAGATGCAAGTGATCAGAATATGCCAGAAAACTCCTTTATTATCCTCTAGGCCTTCTCTAACCACTGTTAACAGTATGCTTTATACATTCTTCTGATCATCTCTGTACAGAGATACATAAAGCAGCATTTTATTCTGTGTTACGATCACAACATGTTTTCTAAGATGCCCCTATGTTTAATAATGTGGCCTAGAAATATTCCATGATGGTATGTGCAGAACTACTCCCTTCTTTCTTAACTCATAGCATTCCAATTTTACCTCTGCCAAATCAACTTATAAAATACTGCCAGTATTGACCATGGGATTCCAGAGCTGTGAGACAATAGGTTCCTGTGGTTTAAACCACTCAGTTTGTGGTAGTTGGTTACAGCAGCCCTAGCAAACTCATACCCGCATGTACGTGTTCCAGTGTGTAAGAATACGGGGGCTCCATACACAGCAGGGGCCATAAGCTTTGCTTGCTGGCCAGTGGAAGGGGTCTGAGTTGTCACCTTTGTGATCCCATTTAGCACTGGAACTCAGTCTGTCCTGATTGTACTCCCAGCTGATTTTCTTACCAAATACCCGCTTTCTTACCAAACAACCCACTTGAGGTGAGAATGGTGAAAAATGCCTCGTGATGACATAGTGTTTGTCTTGTTGTGAGCCAGAGATTAGTGGAAGTTGGTGTATGGCAAATGATGGTGAAACCGAGGGCAGGTGGGACGGCGGATACAGTCAGCAAGTTGTGATTAGCTTTATGTTCTGCCAAGCTATGGGTCAGGGAAGCACTGTGCTAAGTGGCGTCCACTCGTGTTGGCTCAAGCAGGGGACCTGTGGTCACTATCGTGTGGTCTCTTTTACCATCCATCCATCAGCTCCGCTTTCTTTGGTGTCGACTCTGTTCAGGCAGACTCCTCTGTGGTGGGCAGAAGCTTGCCGAAGCTTGATTTATATTCTCCTCCAAGTAATCCCAGTGGCGATCACATTATTTTTCCTCTAGGGCTACCATTTCATTGAGTTAATGTGGATCATGTGCCCAGTTCTGAACAATCCCTATGACCAAAGGGATGAGATATGCCTACTGGCCAGACCTGGAGCACACAACAGCCTCCGACAGGGAAGTAGACCAGCCCCGTGCAGACCACCTGGGCTGAGAGTGGGGGAGGGTGTCAGGGAAAGCGAGGCTCATAAACAACATTCTTTCTTTTCTCTGAGTTCTGAACCATTGGGAAAGAGACACGGGGTTAGGCAGATGGCATGAAGAAATACCCCAATTCATATCAATAAATGAGGCTTGGAGAATCTAGCTTTATTGCTCAGCCGCAGTGAGCCTCTAAGAACCAAATTCCCAGAAACCAACAGCTTGTCAGGGGGCAGGTCTCACTCTGAGAGCCCCAACCCTGTGTGATCGCAGTGTGGACAAGGGGAGAAGGAGGCTGAGCAGATCTTGCCCAGTCCTTCCCACAAATGCACCAACAGGTACAGTGATCCCTCTCCCTGGAGAAAACTGAAGGACAAGAAGAATCCATCCTTTTCTGGAAATCTCTGCACTCAGAAGCCAGAAGACTGAGGACCAAGTGCACCCCTTGCCTTGTAGCAGAAGGGAGCTCCTTGGCAGAAAATCAAGGTTGTGTTACAAAGAAAGAGATGGCTCCAGAGCACGTGAAAATGGCAGCAGTATAGTACAACATCCTCACCCATTTTCTTCCCCAAGGATGCCACACCATCAATAGTAATACCAAGGTGTGTACTTGACGTGTTTACGTAAATAAGTGATGTTACATATTCCACTCTGGCTGGGAGAGTGTCAAGATGTATCACTTTATAAAATCCTCTTTAAGGAGAAGTCAGTCACCAGTGTGATCTGAGATCAAGTACCAAAACCCACAGGTGGCATCACACATCCTGGTCACGGGGCCAAGAGAGCTGGGCTCCAACCCAGCTCAGCCTCCACCTGAAGGTGCCCTTAGACAAGGAGTTTCGTCCTCTCAAACGTCCATTCTCTCCATAGTGGGCATTCCAGCCTTGTTGGCTGACTTCAGAGTAGTGTGAGGGTCAAAGAGGACAAGCAGTTACCATGTGCCTGGCCCTGTTTTAAGAGCTTCATGTATGTGAACGCCTCTAATTTTAAAGCAGTCCTATGGAGTAGGTTCTCTTAGCATAATCCCCATCTCTTAGATGAGGAAACGAGGGCACAGAAGAGTGCAGAAGCCTTCCCAAGGTTTGATAGACTACAAAGGACTCTGCAGCTACAGTCAGACATGACATGGTCATTGCTGACAGGCAGAGCTCAAGGGAGTGGACTGAAAGAAGGGCAATCACACGAGGAGGGGAGGTGGCCTGGCTGTCTCTGTGCCTCTTCACAGAGGAGAGACTTTTGAGCAGGAGAACCTGGAGGAGGTTTGCGCGTGGGCCAAGGTAGGGTGCGGAGACTTGGGTGAGGCCTTTATCTGTGTGCTGTCTGAGCATGCGAATGACAGTAGCTGAACTCGGATCAGCATGGCCCAGGTCAGATCCTCATAGTATGATGTGAACATTAGTACCCGGATTGGACACTTCCAAGCCCTCTGTTCACAAGCCAACCCTAACCGGACACCTGCCCCTCTTAAGGTACGGGAATGAGGGGAGACTAAGGCAAGGTGTCCTCACTGAGGTGTGGTAGGAAGTAAGCTACATGTCACTCCAAACTGGCTTTATGCTGGCAACTGTCAGCCCTATCAGAAGCCACAGTGAGTTTCATTTTACCTGACTTTTCTTTAAACCAAATAGAACTCTGAGTTTCTTCAGCAGATTTAAAATGAGGCTGAAACGATTTTTCTAACAGAAGCCTGTGCTTTCTAGAGAGAAGGAAGAACAATCTTTGCCAAGGCCTCTTCATTCCCCAAAGACAGAAGGATATAGATGTTCACTCTGGCTGGGAGAGAGAGTGAAAAGAAATCATTTTTTAGCACCTGTCCAAATTGTGGTAAACTGTATTAAATGATTTAACTTCGTATTTTAGCCCACGTTTGATTTTGCTCTAAGATTTATGGTAAAGCTGTAAAAAGATGAGTCACAGAGTTTCCTTTGCCTAAATAAGGATAGAAAATGGCTACCACACACAACTATACCTTCCTTCTCGCGTCAGAGGTAAACATGGCTAATCAATATCGATCCCCCTTCCCACTGACCCCAGACATGGCCTTAGAAGCATCGATGCCATCCTCCAGGCTACCTGAGCCCACATATGAGATGAAAACCATTTTCAATTCCTTCCAAATCAGGAGGAGAAACAACCAAGGAGATAGACATAACATCAGGTGACTAGGAGAAAAAAATACAGAAAGAGCCCCAAGAGCTTTGCCGAGTAGATAGTTCTGGGAGACAAGTGATAGAAAGCAGGCACGCAGAATGCAAGAGAGCTGTCGATAAGCTGTAACTCTGGTAACCAAAAAGAGAGTGTTAATATGACACTTAACACATGGACTCTGGGAGAGCTAAAAACAAGCTGGGTAGATAGAGCTGTTAAGGGGCCAGAGACAACCAGCAGATATTTGTAGGATAAACACAGCGATTGCTTAGCCCTGAGCTTAATGACTACAGAAACGGATGTACAGACACACAAACAAGCCCTTTCTGGTAACAGGTGACATTTGAGTGTTTATCATTGTCAGGCACCATGCAGAGTGCTTTTTCATTCACTGTAATATAGGGGCTATTATTATCCCATTTTATATATACAGCAACTGAGGCTTATACCAGTTAACAAAAACTTATCCAGATCAAACAGCTTGAATACTGGAATCAGGATTTGACGCTAAGTGGTAGTATCCTAGTGCCTCCCTAAAGAAATCATAACAGGATGAAGACCTGCAAAGGATGAGAGAGAAGCTAGCCCAAGTTTCCCCATGTCTGGGGAATTTTTATTCTTACATGTGTATTATTTGCTCATTTATTCCTTCCTCAGTTACTCATCCATCAAATCTTTGTTATGTGCCACTCTGTGCCAGGGACTTGGTAGGCGCTGGGAGTGTCAGATAAGGGCCTTAACTCACCTAGTTTTACTGCCCTTTCCTCAGACCACGCCCTTCACTTCACAGCTTCGGAGATGGAGCCAATATGGGGATAGGCGGGACTGGATGCTGCCCAGGTTCTCCTGCCCTGCTCTGACTCTTCCTGCCCCTTGCTCTGGCTGGTGCTAGGGAATCACATCATTTTGCTGGTTGGAAAGATTCCTCTGCTCCCAGCTGATTCTGATGTGTAGTCCAGATTGAGAACCACCAGCAGGGCAGAACACTCAACAAGGTGAATCTGAGGTGCAGAACTTGAGAGGTTGCCCCACCTGGAAGATCAGTGGAGCTGAAGTGCAGAAGATGGACCCACCTGCCAACCGCAGCATGGGGGGGATGGGTACTCCAGTGCTCACAGCCCTTGGACCTGTCACATTCCCTGGTGGAGACCAGCTCAGGCCTGGTGTTATGGCAAGCCAGAACTCCTTGGAAGCCCTTGCGAACTGTGTGGGCTCCACCCCCAGGCAGCAGACCCACAGTGGAACCAGTAAACCAGCTTGTGTGGCCCAGCAGCAAATTATTTGGGTTTACTTCAGAGACTATTTTGAGGATCTGGTTCAAATGCTTCAGACAATTTTCAAGTTCATTACAAGTTCAAACTGGTTCAGTGGGTATTAGGGTCTTCTGCTGATGCTAGAAAAAATAAAATTACCATGGCTCGGTCCATAAATCTATAAAGAGAAAAAAACTCTGACTTGGTTTGAACGCAGTTTGGACTTTTGCAGGTGAATGGATGTTTTTAGTTCATGATTTCACAGGTTCAAGCCCCCGAGGATAGCTCTAATGGGCAACATCAGTCCACTTGTCCTGACCGGAACGGGAGGCTACAACCACCAAATTACCCGGACTCCCAGACTGAGGGATATCCTGTGGAAGGAGGCCGAGGTTCCCAGAGAGGAGAAAAGCAAGTCCCTTCCCAGGGAACCTCCCCCTGTGACTGAGTCACCCCCAGTCCCTCTGCATCCCCGGAGCCCCAGAGGATAAATGAAATGTGCTTACAAATCTACCCTGGTGGAAGGTCAATAGAGACAGTTATAAAATGAAGCCCAGAAATGCAAAGGTGAAGACTAGGGGAATGGGAGGCCTGGGGCCAACGTGGACAGCTGACAAAGGAGAGCTGCAGGCTGACCTTCTGCTCCATTGACAAGTGATCTTGCAAGCAGGTGACTTATGACCACTCCTAGAGCGGGAGAGAATGGTCTCTTGGGAAGGGAAGGATGAGCCGGCGCTCCCCTGG
This sequence comes from Hystrix cristata, assembly GCA_004026905.1. Taxonomy (NCBI): domain Eukaryota; kingdom Metazoa; phylum Chordata; class Mammalia; order Rodentia; family Hystricidae; genus Hystrix; species Hystrix cristata. Next base: position 59,980 of record PVJO010007405.1, on the reverse strand, counting down.
GCAGGCACAGGTAGAGTTAAATTAACAGACCTTCTTCTCCCGCTAGCTTTTATTAAGTCTGGCTGCTAACTCTCCCCTCCTGAGGGCTCTGACTGATCTGAGGGAGGCCGAAGTGTCAGCAAGGAAGAAGCGCCTGGAAATCTTGCCAGTGTGTTCAGACATGGAAGGTTGATAAGGCCCAACAGTGTGTCAACAGGGATCCGCGGACCCACAGAAAGATGCTGCTCCATGCCCCTTCTGAAGCTGTCCCTCATCGGTTCCTCCTCATCTTATCATTGCTGAATAAGTGAGTCCTTCAAGACACTGGTCACAATCTTCTTTATTTATCTTATTTATTTGCATTTTCGGTCCATGATCTATCTCCCAAACTTGAACTCAGACACCTTGAGCTGAAAAGGGCAAGGATCTTCTTTGGCTTACTTGCTGCTGTACCCGCCAAATGGGCCTGATCCCTAAGAAGTACTCAAAATTTATTCCATTAAATGAGTGATAGAGGAAATGACTGAACAGTTAAAGAAGCCAGAAATCTATCCAGAGTGTCGTGGAATTGATGGGGGGGGTGTCTCATCAGTGATTCACGTAGAAGCAGCAGGAAGTGGCAAGCAGTCTCCTAGTTGAGGTGCCCACTGACGACAGCAGTGTAGAGAGAAAGAATTGGGTGGCACTTTAGGGGATGTGTGACAGGGTATAGTAAAGCCTCTTAAGGGCACAAGCCAAACAGAAGAAAGGAACCCAGTGGAAAGGAATGGCGAGCTGGGAAAGAAAACTGGGGCTGAAAGAACTTTTCCAGAGTAAAGACTGAGAGTGGAGGTCGTGTAGTTAGGATCCGTCTCTCCAGGGTCAGACCCATCGCAAGTCCCAACTCTACCCATGGGGGCAGTAATCAACTTTCTTGAGCCTCAGTTTCCTCATCTGCCTGATGGGATAGCAACACTTCTATTTCTTAGGGACTTTAGAGAGATAATGTGGGTAAGAGATTGGCATGGAGCCTGGTTTTTTTTCATGTCAGAAGCTACAGTTCTAAGCCCGCTACACCAGGGCCCGCCTGAGTCCCCATCATGGATGCATCTTCTGCACCCTGCACAGGCATTCTTTCTTGAGAAATTTGCCGTGGGTAAGACCTGGTGGGAAGAATCGTTTGAGGTTCCCTGAGAGGCTAGGACTGTTCTGGTCCACTCTGAGACTTCACAGGATTATCCTTTCACAAGTGTGGACTCCTCCCCTCTTTATTGATTTGCAGCCCCAGTGGGCCTTTCCAAGTGGTTCTCATCATGACCCTGGAGCAGTCTCCCTGGCTACTGCCATGCCTCTGATCTTGGAGGCAAGCTGCTGACCTTGGAGTCCTCCAAGGAGTGGGGTGTGAGAAACCACCCTCCTTCTAGGCCCAGAAAGATCCTATGTCACAGGATGGAAGATGCAGTTATGGGAGAGAAAAACAATGTCCTGGAAAGAAGTTGACCAGTGACACTGTCTATCTACCGGGGATTGGCGAAGGGCATGAACAAGCCCACAACACCACAGATGAGGACCTCGTGGCTGTCTGGAGAAAGCATCCCCAGCAGGTGGTCTGGGAGCTTGCTCTGCCTGGGAGCAGTGGGAGACTGGCCATGATTTTGCTGCCCATGGTATGCGATGAAACAAGCCTGACTTTTCAAAAACATGTTGAGCATCCATGAATGTTCACTAATCAAAACCGTCATTCCCAGACAGGACATTTTGAGAGCAGCTTCAAAAATCAAAGATGCTTGAAACATTCCATAATCCTCCCCTGCAGGGTTTCCAGGGTTTGTGGGGCTTCTTGCCCTCTGGTTGGGCTGCCCCAGGCTAAGGTGTGAGAAGATGCCATTGACTCCCCTGGTAGAGTCGCACTTCATGAAACGGAAGTGTGGCGGGGGCGAAGCCAAAGTGAGAATCAGAGCTCATTCAAACTATATCAGGTACCAGGGATCTGGGGAAGACGTGACCACCCAAGGACACACAGGCCACGAGAAGTCTGAGACTGGATGGCCAGTGTCCTAACATCTCTGTCTCTTAGAGTACTTCTCATCGTTCTTCTATGCTCCTCCTGGAACATTTGCTTTATCCCCTAGTTGGAGAAAATGCAGTCTGCCATTTTCTGTGGACGTGTGGCCTCTCTGCTCTTCCAGAATGTCAGCTGTGAGGCAGCTCAGTCTGCTGTCCAGTTTAAGTCTGTACCACCAAAATCAAGATGATGCAGCCTTGGAGCCAGGCAGCCTGGATCAGATTCCAGCCCTGCCACTTCCTGCTGATATAATCTTGAATATGCTCTGCTTTGTTTTCCTTCTCTGTAAGATTAGAATAACATTTGTTCCTGTTTCATAACTAATATGAGTATTCTGTGAAGTTAATTCATGAAAAAATATTTAGGAGTACTTGGCAAATAAATGCTTAAAAACTTTAGCTACTGTAAACTCCAGAAGGGATGCAAACTCATATGCCCACAGGGGCCAGATGGGCCCTAGAAACCTCTGGATCATTGAATGATACGATAAGGAGAGATGGAGTCCATGCCATACTGAAGAATACATGCTCAGGTAATTTATTCAAGTATAATTTACAGAGAAAAGTCACCAAGCAAACAAATAAATCTATAGGCCCATGGGCCACCAATCCAATTTCTGAATACAGTTACCATTGCCCTTACTTCAAATTAAAAAGAAAGAGAAGTTGATTGGCACAATAAACACTATGGATGTGTACTTCAGGTCTGGGTTCCACAGCCTAATCAGCTGTGGACAGAGTTGGGGCAAAGAGAAAAAGCACTATATAAACATACTACAGACAGGACTCAGGAAGGGCTCGTGGCCAAAGGCAGACTCTCTGAGCAAGGGGTGTGACCAGGCAAGCTGCTCTTTTCACCTCCTTCGGCTGTGTTCTTAGCAAAGAATTAGGGAGACCCAGAGCCAGCCACGTCCCCTCCACACACACACACACACACACACACACACACACAAGGCAGCCTAGGTGGGCAGGTGGACATCAAAGAGGGGAATTAAACAAAGTGGAATGTTCTCTGCCTCTGGCAATTGTTGCCTCTTTAGCTTTCATAGATTCCTTGAATTCCAGAGGTGAAAAAGACCCCAGAAATTGTTTCTCTCTGCTTCTCTCTTGTTCAAGAGAATTCTCCATAACATCACAGACAAATTCTCCACCGGATCTAACTTGTGTGTTTTACTCACCAGTATACTTCTAGCCAAGGAAGATTCCTGACATCATCAAAAAAGCTAACTGGGTTCATGATAACAAAAGAAGAAACAGATAAGGGCCAAGAAGTAAAAATAGCAATTACCCCTTGCAGTGGTAGCATTATTTCTACAGAAAACTGCCAGGCAGCTCTGTTTTTTTAAAAAATTAAAAGATCAAATAAATCTGAGTTTGAACCATCTTTCACAATGTGACTTTGTGAAATTACTCAATCTTTCTGATTCTCAGACTCCTCATCAATAAAATGTGAATAATAATGCTGCCTACCTGGTGCCTTTATAAGGAATGAGGAATACGCACAAATAACAACTCTTGCAGAGTTTAAAACCAAATCTGTCATAATAAAAGACCTTTGCATTTCCAGACAGAAGAACCTCAACTCCTTTAGCCATTCTTTGGTGGCACTGCATCTAGGACATTTCCAGTTTTAGTGGATTTGTGTTGGCCTTTGCCAGCTGCCTAGAATATGTCCCCCTTGTGTGGACAATGGTACCATGTCTTGCTTTGGGGAACCACTTTTCCCTGGACACAGTCTGGTGGGACTGTCGATCAAAGTGCCCCAGCGTCCACCTGCCAGAATAAACTGCTCAAATATTCTCCCTTCAAGCTTCTATCTTGGACTGAGTGATGCAGAGACCAACGATGGTGGAGCTTTGCCTTGGCTGGAGCTTTTCTACCACATGGGTCCCTTCCTTCCTCACTTCCTTCACCCTCCCAGTGATATGAGCTACCAATAAATTCACTTCGTGCTTGTTAGATAGAGTGAGTTCCCATTGCTTGTAACCGAGGAACACCAGCGGAGCACAGTCCAGATGGAAAATCTGGGTTCACAGAAGAGCTGTGAGATCTCTTTGGGAAAGCTTCGGATTTCATGAGAGGCAAAGCTTTAGAGATGAAGACTGGAATGACAGCAGTCAGGAGAAGCACCCCGTTAAAGGCGCACTCCATGCCTGTGTGCTATCTAAGGACATTCTTGGAGGAGGTGGGATTTCTGTCCAGATGGCTCAGCTGGGACACATCCCCAGAGAACCAGCTACCCTTCCTACCTGCTGCCAATACAACACCACACCTAGAATTGAGGGGACACAGGGAGGTTTTTCTACTGGCAGAACTCCCAGGCTTTCAGGGAGAAAGGGAGAAGTGCTAAAATTCGTTTCCTCCAAATGTTCTGAAATGCATCCAGGCGCACCCATAAAAGAGAGTTGGCACCCACCTCAGAAGCGAGGCTATATATTTCTTTAAACTGCAGTCATAATTCCTAATTGAATGTCTCTCTCAAAAATTCATGACACGAAAGACTGAATTATTAAGTAAATAAAATCATAAATGAAGATCATAACGGAGCTAATGGCTGCTCTAAATGGCTTTCTATTGTGTGAGAGCTCTCTAACAACTCCCCGATGGTCCGGCGTGGTTGTATCCAAGTGTACATTTCCAGGACTGTCCCTCCACCCAGCGAAAACATGGGCACCCTGCTCTCCAAATTCTGCTCTTTGTGGACTGGGTTTTTCTGCTAATTGAAACAACTCAATATCACAACCTTTTCCCCCAAGACAATCAAACTCCGAGGGAGCCCCATGTGCCTGCTGTCAAGGAGCTGTCACTAACGGTCGCTGGCATCAGCTTCCGAGTCCCTGATAGCGTCTGACAGCTCTGAGTCGATGTACCACATAGACCCCCAAATCTGATTTTTATTTCTATCTAGTTTGATCAGTTTTTTAGAAAGTTCAGCAGATTTCTTCTATAACTTTTTTAAGTTAACTTCAGACACTAGCGGTAAACATGGAGCCTTTCAGGTGACGCTCATTTTGCCCATTCTTACCATCATTTACTCAAAAAAAAAATCTGTGCCCAGTATATCCTGAGTCAAGGGCATTCTGTGTTGACCACAGTGGGCACCATCCTGCCTTCAGCCGAGGGGAGGAATTAAACAAATAGGTCCATGGGTAAAATAGATTTATAAACTGGGACATGTGTGACGCAGAAAAAGACAATTAGGTATAATAAAAAGGAATAACTGAAGATCTCTCATTCAAGGGCCAGGCAAGGATTAGAAGAAAATTCTCTGAGCAAAAGTTGTTTAAACTGAGACCTGAGGATGAGCAGGATCTGCACAGGTAAAGGGGAAAAGGCACATGATGGAAGGGAGGGAGCCATGTATATCAAATCTCCAAGGAAGGAAGGAACTCGGCCTGTTCAATACACTGGTGGAGGGGAATGGTGGGCAGCTTCCCCGATGGACACTGGCTCAGCCAGGCTCCTTTAAGAGGGGAACCCCCGGCCCTTGAGCCATGGTTGCTAGGAGATGGGGATGTGCAATATGAACAATCTTGATTGGGAGATTAGGACCCAGGTGCTGTAAACAACTTACAAGGGCTATGGCAGAGGTTGAATTTGATGAATTAGGAGTATGAGTACCTGATCTCGTATACAGGTAGCACTCAATAAATGGTGGTCTCTGCTTCGTTAGCGATGCTTAGTGTCTCCCTTTTCTTAGGTCACAGATCTGAAACTAAAGAAGTACAGCAAATGTTTTGAAAGATCCCCTCCTATAAAATTTAGGTAGAGGTCGGTTTGTACATCAGAGAGGGGCCTGGCCTGGCTGGCAACTCCTGGCTGAGGATGGCACGTGGGCTCCCAGACTTGGCCATGTCTGATTCCAGGCACTCAGCCCCAGATGCCTGGACTTGCTGATGGCTGGCTGGGCCTGGCCTTGATCTTGGCATTTATTCAATGTCAGCTTAGCATTAGTGACAGTACCCTGGGCCTTGGTCTCTGGTACCCACAAAAGCATCTTAATTTTAGAATAAGTAACATGGACTTAACTTCTCCTATCCCACCCTGGTCTAGCCCTTCACCTTCTGCCATTGGAATGCCTTTGAACTGTTTGTGGTCTTAACCCCAAACAGGCAAATACACTGGCTGCAAATTACCAGGAGTTACAGTACATAGACTGCTCAGAAGGGGCCTAACTCACGGTACATTTTCACCCGGGGCTAGTTGTCATTGTCACAGAGCTACTGTTTTTAAATTATGATTATGACCAGCCACAGGATGAGTTGTTAATGAGAACAATAAAGATGACAGCGAAGTCAGGGTTGAGGCCAGATACCCAGTCCATCATAAGTCTCCTAAGGTCAGATCATGAGAGACAGAAAGAAAAGCAGAAAGGCCACCTGAGTCTCAGGCTGTCTGGGCCTCAGGAAGGGACGGGATGAGAGCTGCTTCTGGGCAATGGTGTGGCTGCTGGCGGTGACCCTAGCTTTCACATCTGCTGCTGCCCACTGCTGCTGGCTATGAGGCTTTCTGTTATTTGCAGTCTTCAAGCTCGCTGTATCTCCCGTCCTCTTCAAACACAAAGGACCTTAGAGTCTTAAGCTAGAGATTTCCACTAAGCATTAGGAAAAACTTTTAGCCTGCCCAAGAAGCAGAAAGCCAAGGGAAGTAATAGTTTCCATAGGATTAATAATGTTGACTAGGACTTATGCACCCCGCTTTAACTCCTTAATTATGAATTGACTAATCTTCAACACAGCTGTTCTGGTGTTCTCCCTATTTTTCAGGAGGAAACTGAGGCTGGAGACACTTGTGCCAGGTCACTCTGCTGGTAGAGGAAAGGAGGTCTGCCTGACCCCAGACCCACGCCCTCAACTCCCGCACAGCTTGCTGTCCACTGTTGCCTCGTTGCCAACCCTCTTTGGGCTCTGGGCTGCCACACTCAGACTGAGAATTCACACACAAACTGTTTGGCCCCAGACCCCACGATGCCCCTCAAAGAAATCCACACGACTAAAAACTCATCTTCCTGCAGCTTCCTTCTAATTCAGAGTCTTGGAATCTCAGCTAGGGCCAAGTTGCCCTATGGCAGTGGAAGCGAACTTAATGGCATGAGTGCTATTTGTTTTTAAGACAAAAGATGCTAATGCACGAGTTGTTTTTGCTAAACTGAAACCTCAGTATACAGGTTTATTTGCAGTGTTGGCACTTGGCAATAAATAAGTCTAGCAGATGCTCAAACCACACAAGGCTGCTCTGACGCCCGAGCCGTGCCTGCCTTTTGTTCTCTGCTTCTCGAGGTCTGATAATAAAGACAGCATCTGCCCCTTTAAGCTTCATTTACAGTCAGCATTGGTTTTACTACCATAGACTTCCAGAGCCTCACAGTCGTGCGCCCCCGACAGAATCCAGTGAGTTGAACATTCCCAACCACCCGTGATACTATCACCACCACCTGGGTAGTAGATACATCCAACACCTCCCACAGTTTCCTCGTATAATTTTGATTTTGTTTTGTTTTTTTGGTGGGTCTTTCGGGTCTTTTTTTGTGGTAAGAATAATTAACAGGTCTATCGACTTAGCAAATTCTGAAGTGGGTGATACAGAATTATTAACTGTAGGTGCTCACCCTACGGCAGGTCTCTAGAGCACATGCATCCAGCATCAGTGAAACTCTGTGCTCACTGAGCACAGCTCCCCCTTCCCGCCTCCAGGCCCTGGGGCCGCTACTGAAGTCTCTGCTCGGGAGTCTGACCATTATCACGACCTCACGTATATGGGTCACACACTACTAGTCTTTCTGTGACTGGACTATTTCAGAGCCACTCTTGCAAGCTCTTCCAAGGTACCAGCAATCACCCCAGTAAAATAGTGTAACAGTCTGGTTCATTTTTGTAAAGCCTTCCACAGAAGAATACTGAATTTACCACCTCAAAGTTGTTTCAGGGCTATCGAGGCCTTTTTAACCGGGCAGGCAGATGCCTTTCTTTAGCCATTCTGGGCCCTTCGTGTGTACTGATTTCTCTCCACTAGGTACAGTTGAGAGCAGAGGCTGAGTTATTCTCCAGGGTGGTGCCAGCCTCATAGTAGATGCTCAGCAAATACGTGTGTGTGTGTGTACACGTGCGCATGTGTGTGTTCGATGTGGGGGGGTAACTATAGCCACTTTCCTTCACATTATCTCAACCACACAAGAAAGCAGTGGTTGGTACGACCGTTTATCCCAATTCACAGAAAACAAAACAGGCTGAGCAGACTAAGCAGTCAGTGCGGGGACACAGAACTGAAACGTGGGGTTGGAATGGGGATGCAGGTGAGTCTTTATTGACCTCCAGCAGAACAGCCTGCCTCTCGCAATGAGGTGAGTGGAGGGCTGCTATCATCAAATATCTCCATTTTGCAAGTGAATAGAGAGAGGCCTAGAGAGATGGAAATCACAAAGCTAGTAAGGAACATGACCAAGAAATGGCCCAAGTGTCCTGACTGCCTAGTTGTTCCCATGCCTGGCCACTCTGGGATTCCGCTGGCCTCCCTTCTTCCCCAGCCACACCCCAGCTGTTCCCTCTATGTGGACCCATCACACTAGCACAGGTGCACAGATGAGTCACCTGGCCCAGCTGCATCTTGATGGCCCTTCAGGAGTCATCCAAAGTCCGTCCTTGCCCTGCTGGGTCCCTGCACTCATCTCAATCACACACCTGCTCTGTGGCTGTGGGAACACCTTCTACCTCCTCATCCCGCCATGAGTATCTAGAGGCCAAGGACCATGCCACACACGTCCTTGGAGTCCCACAGGTGACCAACGCTCTACTGACAGAACTGCAGGCCTGACAGCACTCATCCCTACACCCACTCATCCTTGCTCCACCCTCAGCTGAGCTGATCCAGCGACTCGATTGAACCACAGGTCAATTCCAGTTTCACAGCTCGGACCAACCTTAAGAGAGCCTGGAGTCTCATGGACTAATGCTAGGAATGAAAACTGACCAGGCCTTTCCGAAGGAAAATTTGGCAATCTGGAAATATACATCAAGAGCCTTAGATATGCACACGCCTTGAACTGTGATTCCTGTCCTAGAAATGCATGCTGATGCAATAATCTGCTGTCCCCAGGATTTATGTTTAAGGACCGTCAAGGTCCCGTTGTTCATGAGAGAAAAGAACGGAACTCACCATAGCTGTCCAACAGGAGGGGACTGGGTAGAGCAATGATGGCTCACTCAAGTAAGGCAGTACTAAGCACACGGCACTGCACACTGTATCACAGAGGAAGGAAGATTCGGGGACATGGGAAATGCTCATGGTGCAGTGTGAAATGTTATCCATGAAACTAATTCGAAAGCAAATATGTAGATATGGATCCGGATGTAAATGACTCTACCTACACATTTTTGACATTGTGATGGTATAAAACTTATACATGTCAGTAAAACCGCACTTCAGATTTTGAGTTTCGACCTTTTCCCAGGCTAGCACTCCACAGCATAATCTGTTATGAGATGTGGAGCAGGGAGCCACGTGCTCATGGGGAGGAAACAAGACACCCCACCGTGTGCCCTGTTGCAAGCCATGATGGAAGGTAGGTTACATGTCTTAAATGAATTTCGAATCATGATATTTTCCAACTTACAATGGGTTTATCGGAGAGGCGGAGCGCCTGTACACGAGTATACAGAAAAGGTTTCCATTGTATACCAAAACTTTTGCAATACTTATCCGTGGACTGTGGCCCTATGGATTTTTTTTTCCTGTTTCCTTCTGCTTTTGCAAATGTTCCAAGTTTTCTACCATGAAGTATTTCAGGATGAGTAGGCAATGACCTCTTTGCTACTTTGTTGGCTAACGAGAGATTTTTTTCTTCGAGAAATTTTTGGATGCTCAATGTTTATAAAAATGTGTATTTGATCTCTGTAACATAGCACAAAAAAGTGCTAAGACAGAAACAAAACAGCCCTGATCCTTCTGCCCAGATGTTGCCCATGGACTGCAATAAACTTTTATAATGAGAAATTTTCAAAATTCTACTTAAAAAATGGTTAACATTGAGGTTGACTGAAACTTCTTGGGAATTTGTGCCAAATAGCTTCTGGTAGACTTTCTGGAAGTCAGGGCCCCAGAGACCATTCTTAGGGGAACAGGTGTCCAGTTCCACGTACTTTGCCCTGGAACAGAGAAGTGGACTTCTCAAGGGGAAGAATTCACCTGGTCCCCATGCATGTTTGAGGGTTCTGCATGGGCTCTGCATGGCCTGAAGCATTGCTTAGAGCCATAAACACAGGACTGATTCTGCTCTATCTGAACAGCTCCATCTCTGGGAACAGCTATTGGGTGGGGTGGGCAGGTCAGGCCTCAACATCTCCGCTCTCCTTCTCAAGGCCTTGTGGGAGTGAAGCCCTGCCTCCTCCTGGGGCAGACCTCTCTGAACCACCCTGAAGGAGATCAGAGCAAGCGGGGCAAGTATGGAGTCAGAAGGGAGGCCAGGCTGTCCAGAGATCCCCTGGCTGGCGTTCCATGTCGCTATATGCTGGTGTTCCCCATTACTCACCGTGCATGGTAGACCTCCAGTTTGGGTCTCCCCCAAGCCTCGGGCTGTGCTTTCAAGTTTATCACAGTTATGGACAGGGCTGCAGTGAAAGTTCAGCCCAGAAGAACCGTGTACATTCACAGGTCACCATCATCTGAAGCTTTTCTTTGCTCCTAGTGTCACGGTACACTCGGTCCTCTTCCGCTGGCTCAGTCTTCCTCCTGTCCTACACTCTTGCCTACACACGGTGGGCTGACCTGGGCAGTGGCTGACCTGGGTTGTGGCAGAGCTGCCCAACTGTCTCCTAGTCTCCACTCTCCCTTCTTCTTTGCAGCAGACTCCGGTTGTGTTATGGACTCAGTGTGCCCAGCAAAGTGGCCAGTAAGCAGACGTGTAGAGAAGGACACAGAGGCACGCCCCTTAAGAAGATGACACTGATGTGTGCCATTGGCTGCCTTTCCCTTTGGCTTCCTGGCCAGGACATGGCTGTAATGGTAGGGACTCTAGAGACCCTACAGGACCAGAAGACAGCCTAGGTGACAGAGGGTTCCCCTCACAGCCGGTGTCCACCAGCAGATGCATGGACAGGAAATCCAGAATATACACACAGTGGAATACTGCTCAGTCTTATAAAGAAAGAAATCCTGTCATTTGCAATAACGTAAGTAAACCCAGACAACATTAAGTGAAATAGTCCAGGCACAGAATGACAAATACCACCCCATCTCATGAACATGAGGAATCAAAACAGGCAGATTTATAAGAAGTAGAGAGCAGAAATGGGGTTACTAGAGCTGGGGATGAGGTGGGAATGTAGGGAAAAGAGAGATATTGGTAAGGGGTGCAAAGTTCTAGCAGGAATGAGTTTTTGAGATCTACCCTACAGTATGATGTCTGTTGTTAATAATAATGTGCTGTATATTTAAATGTTCTCACTACCAAAAAATGAGCAGCAGGTAAAGTGATAGCTATTTTAATTAGATTGATGTAATCATTCCACAACGTGTGTACACATCAAAACATCACATTGTGCCCCATAAATACACACGATGGTTATTTCTCAATTAAAATATTTTTAAAAGAAAATGAAGTTCTGCTTCAAATGTGAAGCTAGCTATCAGTAAAATGAGACTGCAGCTTGAATTCAGCAATTGTCCCTTGTGTGCATTGTGCCCTCTCTTAGGAGACCCAGAGAAGGATTGTGTGTTAAGGGCACATCCGGGTCTCTGTCAGAAACTGAATATCATCATGATGGTGCAAGAGAGTCTTGCTTAACAGGAGAAAAAGACAACTTCAAAGGAGACTCAAAAATGTATGCTCAGTCACACATAATTTTGTGGTGGTGGCTGCTGTTGTGGTAAAATTTTCCAGTGCTGCTTTGGTGTGAGCCTTGCTAACACATGCAGAAAACTAGACCTGTCTGTCTCATAGCTACGAACAAATTAATCCAGACAGACAAGCTGTGTGTTTAAAAGCATCCTCGTAGAGAGGACTTGTCAGACCCTAAGAAAGCAACACCACAGTAGCCAGGATGAGCTGAGGCAACCCCCCAGACCGCTGGTCCCAAAAGCCCACACAGCTGACGGAGCTGCAATTAACAGGCTAAGCCCTTTATAGAGCTCTGTGGCTCCGAAAAAGGCTGCGAGGATGGATTCCAGGAGACAGGCTCACCGTGCACGTTACAGAGCTGTCCCCTGGCTCACAATGCCTTTCTGAGGTCTGGTGGCCTTGTGTGCCGTGTCCCAAGGGACTTCAAACCTCCTCTTCCCCAGAGTCTCGCCATGCTCGCACCTGACTCTGAGTGGCTTGAAGGCCAGAATCCCAGAATCCCCAGGGCTTCAGAAAGACTTCTATAAAGCTTCTGTTGGCTAAGGCTTCTGTAACACAGGACCGTGGGTCGGGTGGCTTAAACTAGAGAAACTGATTACATCACAGTTTTGGAGGCTTGGCTTTCAAATTCAGAAAGTCACCAAGCTTGCTTCCTTCCGAGGCTGAGGCAGAATCTGTCCCAGGCCAGTCTCCCTGGCTTGCCCATTCTGCCTTCTCCTTGTGTCTCTTCGCATTGTCTTTCTTCTATGTGTGTCTGTCCTCAAATCTCTCTCTATTATAAGGACAGAAATTATATTGGATTATAATGTACTGTAATTACCTCATTTTAACTTGATTACCTCTGACAGACCTTGTCTCCAAATGATGTTGCATTTTGAGATACTGAGGGTTAAGACTTCAACATTTGAATCTGGGGATAGAGGGACACAATTCAACCCATAACACCATCCATCAAGTTTGAGGACCACCGTAGGAGCCAGGAAGGTAGCCTAAATGAGTGACCTCCACCTAGTTGGGAACTGTGCTGAGTCTCCCCTCCAGCCAACCACAACCATGGACTGCTGTCTGCTGGCCTCCAGCCCCTCCCTGCCCTCTCTACTCTGTTTTGTGCCCAGGAGGGCAGTTTGTGTGGGCTGCATCTAAGGGTGACCCTGCCCTCTGGCCCCAGACAGTTTGCCTGTGCTGCACAACATGGCAGCCATGAACCACGTGTACTTACTTACTTTTAAATTACTTAAGAAATAAAATTAAAATTTTCATTCTTCAGTTACTAGTCACCTTTCAAGTACTCAACAGCCGCAATTGTCCTAAGTGTCTGGTCGCTGAGGTTTTGGAAAGTGTAGAATCCATCATCATGGAAGTTCTATCTGACCGCACTGGCTCAGCCAATAGAGGCACCGCGGGCAATGCAGGGGTGGGAAGAAAGTAAGCGGGCTCTTTATTTCCCCAGCTTCTTTCCTCCAGACACCCAGAGCTGGCCTTATTCTCTGCTGAGGCTGCAACTCCTATCAGAAGGTCCCACCCAACAACTCCTCTCTATGTTCTCTCCCTTTCCCTCTTCAGGAGTACGACTGCTAAGGGCTTCCCACTGTTTCTTTTTGGGATGCTGCACCATTCTTCATTGGTTCCTCTAAACCTGAACACGAACTTTTAGAGACAGCCCCTCTCTACAACCCCTCATGTATCTTGACTACAGTAGTTACTCACTCTTGTGACAAGAGCCTGCCATGCTGCAATGATCAGACAGCATCATCGAATTTTCTGAAAGCTGTGAACCACATTTTTACGTGAAATACAGGTCCCAAATCATGGCAACCATCTCAAAAACAATTTTCCAAGACCCGCAAATCAAAACTCACCTGGAACTGAATGTGACCTGTTGTTAGCTACCTCTACTCCATTTTGATGCCAAGCGGCCTGGCGGCCAGCTACTCTGCACACCTCCCAGTGACCCTGGAGTTTTCCCCAGTGTCTCTGGGTAGCTACCATCTTGCCCGGGGACAGGAAGGCTTATCATATTCCACACACAGCTCATGTCAGACTGTTCCTGCAGAACCCGAGGTGAGTCGCACAGTTATTATTGCTAATGTTAGTATGATAACATGGATAATAGTTACTGAGTTCTATTTTTAAAAAGACTAACATTTGTTGAGTGCATACTATTTGCCAGATCTGTGCTTCCATCACATCAACTTAAAAGAAAGATTTTACGATGATACTTGTTTTACAGATGAGAAAGTGAAACAGAGAAGAAAGCTCTTTAGGCAGTTTCCATTACTCATAAGCAAATGGTGGTGTTGGAAGTCTGATTCGGGGCTTCCTGGATCCAGAGTCATGCTCTTTCCCACTTCACTGTCACTTGGTCACCGTTGCCCGTGTACACTGCCTTTCCTGGGTGGCTCTGAGCTCTTTGAAGACCCACGCCATGCCTCTGTCACCAGGCAGACAGTCGGTGCTCAATAAGTGCCGCCTGCTGACTGGCTGGTTGCTTACTTTGGAGGAAGACTGCTTTGGCTTGTGTGTAGATGACCCCAAAGCCTCATGCAGTCACAGGCGGGGTTTTTCCGAGGTGGCTGGATCCAGAGTATGTGATGCTGGGATCAAGGATGTGATGCTGGGATTGATTCCTGGTGCAATGCTAGGATAAAGGGTGCCCCACCCTGGGCTTGAGTGCCTCCTGGCCTAAGGGTGGGTAGCCTGGATAGGTCATAAGGGACAGAGAAAGGGCTGCTAGTGTGACTTGCTTCCATGCTGCTTTGCTGCTTTTGCTGCCTCCTGCCTTCCTCTTTCCATGCCATGAACTGTTTTTTCTCCTCTGTGATCCCCTTTGCCGTGCCACCCCGCCTTGGAGCCAGATGATTACGGACTGAAACCTCTACAAACCGTGAACCAAAATAAACCTCTCCTTCTTTAACTTTGGGTGTCAGATATTTGTTTCAGCACCGAGAAAAGTAACTAAGACAAGGTCTTTCTGAATGGGCTCAAATCAGGCCAGTAGCGTGACTTGCAGGGCCAGTCCTTAAGGACTTCACAACTCTGGCTAAGGGTTCCCTCTCCCACACCCAGCTCGTTGCTATTTCCCTGCAGACATTTAAAGGTCAGGGCAGTAATGTTCAGCCATGAACTTATCACAGCTGCCAGGATCATGGATATTAAGGAGACGGGGTGGGGGGGCAGCTCTGAGCTCCTGTCACCCTGGTTTACTCCAGCATGGCTGTTTTCTCCCAGCAGGATCAGTGGGACTAGAATTACTTTGGGCCCCTTCTATCAAGGTCTCTGCTGGACTCCCGAACCCAAATTCGCCCTGTCTTGGAATCTCTGAATGCCTATGACCCTTGATTATGTGTTAGCCATCAATCTAGTGTTGAACTTTGACATTGCCTTTCATCTCTTGCTAATTACTTTAGGCAATTCTTAATTCTGTGACTGGACCAGCTCCTTCTAGAAGGTGACAGAAATCTCGGCGACCATCCTTGGATCCCCACAGCCTCCAGCATGGCAATGCACACCGGGAGGCTCGAAGAACAGCCGACAACTAAGCCTACACATCCTTGGCATAGCCCCCGGTCCTGCCTCTGGGCATAGCATGGAGTGGGAGAGGAAAAGGAGAAACACAGAAAGTCTGCTCCCTGGAAACGGCCTCTACTAGTGGTGCATTGTTAAGGTACTGGGTTGGCATGACCAATTGTTTAAGAATTTCACCAAAAAGAGGTTACTGGAGGAAGCCGAAAAAACACAATAATCAGTCTAGTCTCTCAGAAGTGTCAGTGTCCTGCTTAATGTCCTCCCAGAGTTTCCCCCTGACAGCACTAGAGGATCTGAGCACCCCGGTCTGGCCTCTCCGGCTGCCCTCTCTCTCGCTCTTGCTCTGTGCCTGCTGGCCCCCAGATTTCTTCCTGCTCCTCCCTCCACCCAAGGCCGCGGGTCTGAGTGTTAACTCACACACACACCTGTGTGTGTACATACCCACACCAGCCAAGATAAAGAACAATTTTCATCTCCTCAAAACGCTCCCTCACGATCCTAGCGATGAATCCTCCCAGCACATAACTGTCCTACATGCAGATGCATCTGGAATCAGAGCTTCAAAATATACGAAGCAAACACTGACAGAAATGAAAGGAGAAAGAATCTGCAATTACACTCAGACGCTGTAACACTCAGTAATTGGAAAGATAATACAGAAAATCTGTAAAGATACTTGAAAACAACCAACTTGACTGGCTGACGTTTATAGAACCCACAACAAATATCAGCAGAATACAACATTATACTCTTTCAGATATTTACCAAGATAGATCATGTGCTGCACCATTAAAAAATGCATCAGCAAATTTAAGTGTATTGAAATCACATGGTACTTTAATCATACAGAATCGAATTTAAAAATGATTAACAGATAAGGATTTGGAAAGTACCCAAACACACCTCTACATAGCCCGTGCGTCTACAGCCACACCACCCTGGATGTGCCTGGTATCATCCAAATAACCTATGAGACGAATTTTAAAAATCAGAAGGGAAATCTGAAAACGTATTTGAACCAAATTATAGTGAAAATACATCTAACCTTGTGCGATACAGCTAAAGTGGTGCTTAGAAGGAAATCTATACATTTAAATGTTTATATTAGGAAACAAAGATTCAAAATCAGCAAAACCAACAGTCACTAATTTGAAAAGACAAATAAAATTGATAAATCTCTAGACAAGATGAGGAGGGGCAGAAGTAGATCTTGCCAGTCAAGTGTGACAGAAGAGACACCACCATAGAGCCTACAGAAAGTAAAAGGATAATATGAGTTTATTATGGACAACTTTTTGCCAATAAATTTTAAAGAATGGAGAAAATGTGTCAGATTCCTAAAAAAAAAAAACAGAAATTAATCAAAAACTCATGGAACTCACAGAAAACAAAATGGAAAATCTGGGTGATCTATGTCTATCAGTCTATCAAAGAGATTGAATTTTTAAAACTTTACCAGAAGGAAAACCCCAAGCCCAGATAACTTTATTGGTGAGTTTTATCAAACTTTTAAGGAAGAAATTATACCAATCCTGTACAAACTTTTTCAAAAAATGGAGATATTGCAGCCCAACTCATTTTATGAGGCTGGTACAATTGTAATACCAAAACATGACAAAGATACTATAAGGAAATGAAACTGCAGACCAATATTCCTCATAAGCCTATGGAGACATTTAGAAAGGTAATATAATGGTATACTTATTTATATGAAAGTTTATTCAGGTTTTAGAACAGTTTATGAGTCTGTTTTATATGTATTTATATGTATAGATACACGTGTATGTAGATATGCATATGTATGTACACACATACATGTGTGCACACATGGAGATGGAGAGAGAAAAGAAGGGAAGTAGGCGGGGAGGGGAAAGGAAGAGAGGAGAGGAGGGAGAAATGGAAGACATCATGTTAAAATATTCCCAGATGAAAGCAAGTTCTATAGTAACTTTGTTCTGCTTTTTACTTGTCTGATTTTTCCCAATTTATTTCTGAAATAAGCACTATATATTATATCTACTCTTTAAGTTTTATAATCAAAGAGAGAAATGTTTAAATATTTTAAAATAACAGATACCATCACCAGCCCCAGTGCCTGCGGCACTGAAGTCGCTGTCACTAAGAGCCATCACAGCCAGCACGCACCTCTGTGGGGAAGGAGGCCACACACTCCACTCCACTCAGGAGACCCCGTGGGTAGTCCAACATGGTACAACACCTTTCCTAGAAGATTTGCAAATAAGGGGCTCTTCAGCTGGCACAGCAGGGCACACCTGGAATCCCAGCACTCTCGGAGGCTGAGGCAGGAAAATCCCAAATTGCCTCAAAAAAAAAAAACTTCAAAAAGGACTCAGGATGTAGCCCAGTATGAAGACTCTAGATTCAATGCCCCATAACAAACAAATAAATGAGTACATAAAGTAATTAAATAATTGTTTAGCTAAGCCATCACTTCTCTTGTTCACACTTCTAATGCATCTCTACACTGCCACCCGCACAGAAACAGGCAATCAGTCTGAATAGCACTTCCGAGAAAGGCTCTTCCCAACCCCACAAAGCAAACTCAAAGGAGATTCCTCTGTGTGTTAGACACCACCTTTGTCTGTAGCATTCTCATCCCCCACCCTGCACCCTACCTTTGGGGAACTCTCCTTTCCCCGGGAGTTCCCTGTGGTCCAGGTGGGATTTTTGGTCACAATTCCATTTACATCCAACATCCTGGTCACAGAATCGGGCAAGAGTCTGCTGCATGGTCAAAGTCTCCCCCTGGGATTTTTACAAAGGACAGAGAACTAAGTCTTCCGTTTCTCTTTGGACCACAGACTATAAGTGCACATCTGTAGAACTGCTTGGAACCTTGTCACGAGGCAAGGCCTGAAAGAAGAGGACTAACAGGGGGAGGGCAGGAGACAGAGGGGACCCCGGCCCCCACACTGCTGCCCAGTTACCTGCATCAAGTCATCTCTTCCGCCTGAACTCCTTTGAGTTGGGTTTCTGTGACTGACTAATGAGAGACTCCGGGCTAAAGTGGGCCTCATAAAATCACAGCACCTTTCCTTCAGAACACATTAATCTCCCAGCATTATATGTGCACCAGGTCCTACGTTTCATGTCTTTTCCCACCTCTCTGTAAGCCCCAGCAGGGCAAGATGCACATCTGTCTTACACCCAGCACCTGACACAGTGACATAGTAAGATGTCAGGGTCCCTGGAACACAGTAAGAGATCAATAAACACAGGGAGTAAACAAGCAAAGACATACACAGATGCCGTAAATGATTCCCTGTGCACTTAGATTCCAACTACTACTAGAGATGCAGAAGGTACTCCTTATCCTCACAGGCAAGTTACCTTCCGTGCTTCAGGAAAAGGTCCACACCCCAAACTGAGTCATGTCTTCACTCTACCTGCATCTGCTCAGGAATGAAGTTCCTCTGAACTCTGAGCCCTGTGCTCAGGAGTCCCATGGCTCAGCTTTCCTGGATGTCGGGAAATGAAGAACCAGCTGCTGACTGCTCCAGCACTGGCCTTCTGAGTGAGTGTTAATGGTGCTGGGGAGATGGGACCCATGCTTAGGGCAGGGGAGAGTTAAGCAGGAAAACCAAAGACACGATTCCAGAACTGTGGAACATGGTGTTTTCTGGCCTGCCCAACTTAAAGAAAATGGTTCCTGTCTCCTCCCAACACCCGGCCCTCAAGGAGGGGCTTTGGAACCCACAGGGCACGCGTCACCTGGTGAGCGTCACCCAGTCTTGTCAAAATACAGGCTCCGAAGCTCTGTCCCACACCTGCTGAGTCTCTTGGATGTAAAGTTCCAGGAAACTCATTTAAAACAAATGTCCCAGGTGATACACATGAGTTCAAGTCAGGGCATCCTCTGTTCACCCCACTCAGTGAGGGGTTTCTGCCCTAGACTGTTGGGATGGCTGGACACACAACACCTGGTGCTGGCCAGAGGAGATGGATGGCAGTTTATCAGTCATCTGTACTCGCAGCCCAGGGGACGAGGACACCGCACATCACACAGGCCCACACAGGAGCCGCTCTCAGGAAATACATGAACTGCCAGGGCCTGTGTGAGGCACGCATGCCACAGTCTGCCACCGCTACCTTAGAGCGTTAGCTTTGGTCCAGACAGAAAGCCGGAGAAAGAGCCTGCGTGTCCAGGAGTTGCCATCTCCCTGGAACACCCAAAGGTGACTGAGAGTGTAAGGTGAGTGCAAGGCAAGTGAGTATGGCGCCCGCCCTCATGCGGGGAGCCCAGCCTCATGTTGCACGTGGCAACTCAGTGTGAAAATCCAGCCTGCACAGGACTGGCGGTAAGCAGGAATGAAAGCCAGAGAAAACTTACACACTGCCCCCAACCCAAATGCAGAGAGAAAGAATCCAGAAGCCAGTGCACAGTATTCACAGAACACCAGCTGAGACCACTCGTGCATCGAATGAAGAAAGAAAAATAAAAGTCCCGGAAGGCCAGCTCTTAGGTCTAGCTCCTTTTGTCCCTTTTTTCCCTCTCCCAGCAGATCTATTAGCATTACCCACTACCACATCTAACCAAATACATACGTCTCACTTTGCAGGGAAAACACTTCCCATACAGTTGTCCTTGTCATATTCTTGATGGCCTAAGTAAAATCTGTCTTGCTATGAAGAATTTTCATTCATTTTCATTTCTATGTGCTGGGCTCTGTCCTGGGGACATTTGGAAATCCAAGACTAATAAAAGAGGTAGGTCCATGCAGTGGAGGCTATGTTGTTCTTTTAATGAGGCAGTTTTATACACACTGATACGAAAAATCTTCAACATAGATGGGTAACTTTTTTAAAGTAATGAACAAAACGGTGTAGGTCATATTGTATCATTTGTGCTACAGAGAACAGCAGGGAGACAGAGGAATCACAGAGAAGCAGACGGATGAATGGTATGTTTGCATCAAATCTCTGAAAGAATATACAAGAAGTCCTAACAACAGCTACTTTGGGGTGGGGTTGGTGAGGAGAATGAGGGTCTCTAGTTTGGGGATATTTTTCCTCATAGACCCTTTCATACTGATCTGTTTTTAAAGTCGTCTTTATGTGTTACCTACCTCTTTCTCAAAAAAAAAAAAACACTTTAAGAAAAAAGAAATGAAATAAGAAAACTGAAACACAGAGGAGACAGATGAGTAATCATCTAATTAGTAAACAATGTGGTCAATGCTAAAATATTCATATAGCTATTCGGATTCTTGAGGAAGGGCATCCGGCTCAGGTGAAGTCAGGATAAACTTATTAGAGGGACCAAGAGCTTAAATAACCCTTAAGTGATGAGTAGAATTGAAGGCTGCTGTTCTTCACATTATTTAGTGACAAGAGAAGGAAAGAAAGAAGAAACAGAGAAAGAGTCCCAAAGGTTTTTCAGAGAGCTCAGAGGTCTAGTGACCTCTGGGAAAAGG
Organism: Hystrix cristata; assembly: GCA_004026905.1. Lineage (NCBI taxonomy): Eukaryota > Metazoa > Chordata > Mammalia > Rodentia > Hystricidae > Hystrix > Hystrix cristata. The sequence continues at coordinate 39,166 of PVJO010007405.1, read as the reverse complement.
TCAAGGCCAACACACCAGATGCTCACAGCAGGAGCTTGGTTATAGAGAGAAAATAGCTGGCTGGAGTTACTGAGCTAGCCCAAGTGGAGTGCAGGCAAAGCAAGCATTGCCAGAAATCATTTCTCTGTTAGCATCCCAGCTTTCCTGCCCATTCCGGATCGCCGATGATGTGCAAAGCTGGTTAAGGTTTCCCTTGTTCTGATTCCTCAGAATCACCTTTAAGCGCTTCATTTCTGTCGGATGAGAGGAAATTCCTAAATTCCAACTTCACAGAGCCCTGCTGCATTCCCTCTCCACCCCCACTCCTGAGCTACCTCTCGGAATGAGTGTTCCTTAAGGAGATACTGGGTCCTCACTGACATCTCTCTTTAGAGAGCGCCATCAAAATCCTGCACTTGCCCAGTGTCCTTTCCTTGGCCACCGGTAACCAAGGAAACGAGGTACTATGGTAACACAGGAGGAGAGAAAGAGAGGCATCCTGAGCCCTTCCTTGCATTCTTTCTCTTCTCTCCTAGAATCAAGGCATCTGTTGGGGTGGGGGCTCTGCTCTCAGCTTTCCAGGGGGAAAGAACTAAGACAAATGGGTGCTTAGTGGTTGATGCTCAGAGCTTCCCACCCCAACAGATGCCTGAAGATTAGTGCCCCAGAGAGCCCCAAACTATGCCCTTTCCCAAGCCGAAGAACCCAGCTCCCTCTAAGACCTATAACACAATGTCCGAAATAACCCATTATGAAAGATGTGTAAATTTTATTTAAATGAGTGAACAAAATAAATACAGATTGGGATCGTGTATAAGCAAAGCCCTAGACACTGAAATCATGAGGTCTGACAAAATTACCGAATGTCTGCACCATCTTTAGCAATGCAAAATTCACCTCTTGGTTTTGCCTGCCTGCTTTTCTGCCTCTGAACAGCTGCTGCTTCTTCAATCCTGTGACTATCTCTCTCTCTGCTTCTCCAGCACAGTCCTTCTGTAGCATTCTGTTTGCCTACCTCTTGCTCTGAGGCCTGTCTCCTCTCTCTCTCCCTTCCTTCCTGCCTCCTCCTAAGCTACAGTTCACCTGTCATACGATGAAGTGACATAAGGAGATTTTCTGTGTTCCAAGGCCAGATACAACTCCGCTGCATGTGGAACAGTGTCCTTTACTTCCCGTGACCTTACAGTGGACAAGCATGTTGGGCACAGAAGGCTTCAAGGTAGGACAAATGAGGCCTCTGCCAAAGGAAGCTGGCATATTACAAATGGTGATAAGTGTGATGACATCATAAATAATGAATAAACACTCCAAGGGCTATGCTCAAGTGCAAGGGCAGAGCGACATTTTTGTGTCCTATCTTTTGTTTGTGAAAACTTCCTTTATGTTCTTGAGGTTTCTCATTAGAATTTTAAAACTCTTCTCCAGTTTGTTCTCTTGAGTCTAGCCCAAGAGGGATGATGATCTCACTGTCTTCCAACAGTGGTCTCTTGGCCTGTTTTGATCACACACTCCTATCAGTCAAAATGTTTTGAACATGGACTTCCCCTCAATATAAGTCTATGAGTGTATTTATAAATCACATGCATGTGGCCACAATACTGTTATTTTATACATATTAAAATATACACAAAAAATGGAAATTTAAAATGAACTCATAACAAATTACGTAGTCCTCCATAGCCTTCAGGGACTGTCTGTGCACCGCACAGGAATCTGCCCAGTCCCTTTACGGGACCAGGTACCTCGGTTGATTCCTCGGGTGCATCGGTCACAGCTCCAAGGATTGGCGGGCAGACCAGAGTGGGACAGAAGTTGTCTTCTTGGGGTATTTCACCTCCTGCTCTAGTAAGGGACCACAGACAGAGTGGCTTGGACAACAGAAGTTCATTGTCTCCCAGTTCGAGAGGCTGAGTGTCTGAGGTCAGAGCAGCGGAGCTGCTTCTTCCTCAGGCTGTGAGTGGGGATCTGCTGCAGCCTCTCTCCAAGCTTCCAGGGGCTCACCGGCCGTCTTTGATGTCTGCCCCCAGCTGCGCCTTCATGTTCCCATCACCCTCTCCCTATCAGCATGTCTGGCTCTGTTTCCAAATTTCCTTCTTTTTATTAGGACACAGTCAGATTAGGGATTTCGCTAATCTCATCTTGACTGGATCAAATGAACCTGATCATCTCATTTCCAGATAAGGTCACATTCACTGGTACTGGAGGTTAGGACTTCTGTGCCTTTTCGGGGACAAAACTTACAAGAGAGGATAAGGCAGATGGGATCGAAGTGAGGTCTTTAAACCACAGTGTAGACATGAAGCTTTTGCAGGGTGGTTGAGGAAGGCCAGCCCAGAGGAGCTAGAAAGGGTCATTTTGCCAGGGCCACCTTCTGTGGGTAGCCGAAAGGCTCCTCTGTGAGGCGGCGAGAACTGACAGCAGGTTTATGCCAAGGCACAGGGCTCGGCGCAGCCTGTGCCTCTGGGAAAGTCTCCCTTCGCCAGAGCAGTTTCACTGGCTTCCTTTGAGGTTCCCAACACGTCGTGGCCCTCGTTTCTAGAAGATACTGCTGCTCCAGGAAACAGAAACTGTCTCCATGTGGAACAGCGACTCAGCTGGGCTATTGCTGGAAGATCAAGGCCACGTCCTCCCGACTCCCGACTCTGAGGGAGCCATGTCATAGTGTCTGTTTCCTAAACAAGAATCGAATGTTTGTCATTTGTAGTATTTAATTATGACCCAGGAGATTTGCTGACATGGCACATTCTGTCTTCGGTGCCCGTTTAATCTGGGTATTAAAGAGACACGGTCACTAGATAGTCACCAAGTAACAACGGTTAAACCTCAATAAATAACATTTTTTAATAATAAGGTTCTGAGATGCATAGATCACATCTCCTTGTTCATTCTCTAAGAAAAACATTTTAATTATCTATTGACACCTATTGCACACGGAACAACCATCTTTTAAAAGATAAATGGGTTTATAGGAGAGTTGGGTTAATTAAAAGCCAGTGGAGTATTACAAGTGTATTTACTGGGGAATATTCACTGTAGGAGAGGAACGGTTCTTACACAGTTGTCAAAATTCTGTAAATGTATTGTTTAATAACCACTTGGCACTTAATTATAGGGAGATGGTAAGAGCTTAAATCTAAACTAAGCACACATTCCAGTTATCTCTTCTAAGTGGCTTCTTTCAGTGATGCAGATTTTCCAGGTCAGACTACACACTAAAGCAGGATCTGCAGACAACAGTGTGTGGCCAGGAGTCCTCAGGAGGAGGGGTCTGTCCTGAGAAGCTCTGTTCCAATCCTGAATGCCAAGAAGGAAAGTTCAAGTTCAACTCCAGGAGTGAGGCCAATTCTGAGGAAGGTCTGTCCACAAGACAAAGTCGGATTCCTTCCATAAACTGCTTACCATGACATCCAAAGGCCTTACCATCGAGCCTTGGATGAGTCAGATTTTCATTACTATAACAGAATACCTGAGGCAAGTAACTCATAAGGAGAGGTTCATTTTGGCTCATGGTTCTAGAAGGATCAGTCCAAGATCAAGTAGTCCTATTGGTTTGGGCCTCTGGTGAAGGCAACACATTGTAATACAAACATGTGGTACAGAAAACTACTCATCTCAGGTGCCAGGAAGAAAAAGAGAGAAAGTGAGAGGTTGGTGTACCACAGTGCTCTTCAGGGCCCAACTCTCAGTGATCTTAGGACCTTCCATTAAACCTCCACCTCTTAAAGGTGCCATAAGTTTCCCAATAGCATCACCCTGAAGACTAAGCTTTCCACATGAGGATCTTGGGGGAACACTCATCCCAGACCTTAGCAAGCCCCTTACCTGTGTTTCCAGACTTACCCCTCCTTACCCTCTCACCTCTAAGTCTAAAACCCAGCACGTGCCTCACCAGCTCTTTCCCTGCCACAAGGAAGAGCTAGTCCAGACAGTCGCTGCTCTATGAACTTGATCCCATAGGAAGGATGAGCAACTCGCCCCCAGCCAAGCCAAGATGATCACACAGCAGGACCAAGAAATAACCCCTGTTGTCTGAAGAAATAGAACTTTGGGAGATGTTTGTTACATCAGCATAATGTAGCCAATCCTGACTCATGCATTCCCTCAGCCAATCAGAGAAGATGATGTTTATGAACCCTGACAACAAATGAATATATGAGTCAGCCAATAAATCTTCAGTGTCTTATCCTCAAAAATATTATCTGGCCCTAAACAATCATACTGCAGTCTTCTGAGGCACTTTGAGAATCTCACCATGAGTGGTGTGAAGACCAACACTGAGCAGGGAAGTTTGACTCCTGGTTTCTGTTCAGACTTACCTCATGTACTGACCCAAGGCTACTATAATGAGCAACTTGGCTTTCACAAAGGGATTGGGGAGTGTAATGGGAGCAATAAACCACTGAACAACTGTGTGTGTGTTTGTGTGTGTGTGTGTGTGTACATGTGTGTGTTGGCCCTCCCATCATTTCCCATCACACATTCTCCTGCCTCCAGTAATGGCACCTGTGACCATTAATCATGATATGTCAACTAGACTGGATTAACAAATGCTGAAGAGATTAGCAAAGCACACTTCTAGGTGTCTCTGGGCAGGTCATGGAGGCATGACCTTAGGTACTATATATGATCCCTGGACCCTTCCTTTCTAGCACTGTTCCCCTGCTCGGCTTCCCAGCCACCATGAACTAAGCATCTTTATTCCACCACACATTTCCCTTATGATGTTTCTGCCCTGGAGCTAGTTGGCCATGGACTGAATCTTCAGAAACCATGAGCCAAATAAACCTCTCTTCCTCTAAATTGTGGGTGTCAGGTATTATGTCCCAGCAATGAAAAGATAACTAGTACAGCCCCTCAATTTTCCTCTGACAGGTCCTGTGGTTTCAGTACCACTGACCTCACCCACAGTTCTAGGGGTGTGTATATAATGTCATTGTCACAATGCAGTGTAATGGTGGCACCAAAACTAGAACCCAAATCTCCTAACCTTGGACCTCTCTCATGTCATGACTCTGTGAGCTGACCCACTGCTACTTTCCAGGAATACAGTGAGAAAACCAGAAGGACAGTCTTCAGTGTTCAGTTCCACACTGTCTCCACCATGCACCTGTCCCTCCCTCTTCATCCATCCTTCACTCACCCTTTCACCACCCACCCAGACACACCCTCTTTCCAGAAGCCTCCCCTGACTGTCGCAAACACCACAGAACTGTCTCTCATCTCTGAATTCCGCCTTCCACAGTCCCCAGTATGTGAATGGATAGAAGTCAGACAAAGCAATGGCCTGCCAGGGCCAGGAGCTCTACAGACTAAAAAAGGCAGGAGCAGAGAATGCATCTGGATGATACTCCTCCACATTACTCCCCGAAGCCCACTGACGCTGGAGCTGTGTGGCTTGTGGAGGACCCAGGGCAGGCTGTCACCAAACTGTCTCCTTTTTACCCACTTCAGGAGCTCCTGGCTGAGCCCTACAGCTGCCCTGCCTCTGACCATACCTTGACATCTGGCTCCTGCCTCCAGGGAAGGAAAACAGACAGTCCTGGAAGTGACAGGCCCTAAACCACTTGGTTAGAAATAGAGTCTTTGGGCGCACAGGGAGAAGGACTGGGCCACAGAGCTGATTGCACTGCCCCTGGCAACCACACGTCCCAGCAGGTTGAGTCGATACTGCAGTGCTCCGGGACGTGGCTTCCTGAAGCTCGCAAAGAAATCTATATTGTTCTCAGGAGCAACCAACACTTCTCGAGGCAGCACGAGTCCTCTCATCTGTGGGCAGCTTAAAGGGACACAGAAACCAAGCTCTTGAGATGATAAAGGCTCAGGGCCCAGACTGACACCCTAAAAGGGAACACAGCATTTTACCTGCACGCTTACCCTCTCCCTCACTCCCAGAGCCAGCACCTCCCAGTCCCACGACTGCAAGGGGCTGCAAATCGAGATGAGATTTTTAAAAATCTTTCTCCTTTCGATCCAATCTAATAACAGTAGCTAATGTGTATTGAGTCTTTATTATGTTCTAAGCAGTTTAGAAAATACTTTACCTGTATTAACCCTCTGACTCCTCAGCAGATCCAATCCCTTAGAGTAGAATAGTATTAGCCCTTTTGTTGGCTGAGGACTCTTAGGCGCAGAGCAGTTAGGTGACTTTCCAGGGTCACTCAGATGGCCAGCGGTAGGAAGTCTGGCCCATGCTCTTTGCCAGCGTGCTGTTGCACCTCTTCAAGGCTAAGGGGTTAAAACCAAAGTTTCAGTTCTAATCCTTGCTAGCTCTGTGACTTGAACAAGCTGTCCAACCGCTCTGATCCTCATTTCTCCTCTGTAATGTGGACATAACAGCAAACTTTGCCTTTCAGGCTACTTTGAAGGTTGGCTGATCCATCAACATTTCCAGTCCCACTGCCCAGCCTGTTCTGAGTCCCAGCAACACAACATTATTCTCACAGCGCATGTGTACCGTTGCGTCTCTGCCTCTTTTACCTTCTCCTTTCCAGCCAGTTCTTCCGACCTCACAGAGCCCAGCCAGATGCTGCCTCTTCTGAGAAGCCTTCCTGATTTCCCAGTTCTGCGCTAGCTGCTGTGCGTTCTCCCCTAGCCCTGCACATCCTCCCATGGCTCTCCACCCTTGCCCGAACTGTTCATGGACATGTCTGTGTCCTCCACATGGCTGTGAGCTTTCCCAGAGAAGTGACTATGAGCTGCACCCAGCCTGCATCTTAGTGTCTAGCAAGGAGCCTGGGACACGGTTCAGTAAATGTTTGGTGCACAAATAAGCAAATAAAGATTTCTTTTTATTTATGTTTATATTCTTGCTGAATCGCTCCAAATAGATGGCAAATGTCTTGAAGGCATCAGCCGTGTCTCCCTGTTTGTCTCTGAATTCCCCTGCATACTTGGCATGGCAGAAGCAAGGTCAGGACTAGAGTGAGGCCTGTGAAGTATCTAGGCATAAAAGGTAAGGGGCCACCAACTCTCAGCTTTATGCAAGAGCAGGTCAAGCACAAGAGGCCCTGGTTCAAATCAATGGATGACCCAAGAGCTGGGTTATAAACTTCCATCTCTGCTCCCAAGGGGTTTTCAGACTCATGGTGGCTCATCTCCACCGTCAAAGCCTGAGCCACACCTGCCAGCTTTCTTCAGGCCCTGTCATCTCACACAATGCCTGAGTCCATGAATGTAGTGCTCGCTGCTGGGTCCAGAGCTACCACACCAACTTAGAGCTGCTGGAGAAAAAAATACTGGGATAGTCAAGGCTGAGCAGCATCCTGCGACATGAAGACCAAGGAAAGGTACTGGATGCCCCAGAAAAGCTGGTTAAAATCAATCAGAGAGGTGAGCACATTCCAGGCAGAGACTAGATGAACCAATGGGAAGTTCTTCAGGGCCTGGAGGAAACTCAACCAAAACTCAGTCTATATCCAAGGGACACAGCCAGAGGTACCAATAACCTTTTGCTTTTACATAAACTCTGGAAAGTATTGTCCCATGCATTGTTTCATTTGATCCTTACAAAACAACCCCCCCAAAGAGTTAAAATTATTCCCATTTAATTGATGGGAAAACTGAGGTTTGGAAATGAAATAGCTTAGCTGGCTACAGGGTTGCAGACCTAGAATTCCAGCTACTCAGGAAACTGAGGCAGGACAATTGCAAATTTGAGTCTAGCTTGTGCAATTTGGGGAGGCTCTATCTCAAAAGAAGAGAAAATAAAAACAGTTAGTAGCACAGCTCAATGCAAAGGCCCTGGGTTCAATCCCCAGTACCCCAAAGGAAAGAAGAAACGAAAAAAGGAAGGAAGGAGGGAGGAAAGATAGGGAGGGAAGCAGGGGGAGAGGAGGAGGGAGGCGGGAGGGGGAGGGAGGGAAGGAAGGAGGCACACGGTGGAGAGGCGCCTCTCCTGGCTTCTTTGGTTTCCCTGCCCACAGCTGGGTGGTGGCACCCTTGCTGACTTGCTGCGTCACCTTACTCCCCCGGCAGAGAGTTGGAGGGTCCAGTGTCCTGTAAGATGGATTTCTAAGACTCGTTTTCGAGAGTAACTATGAAGCACTGGGAGCTTCGATCCTTCTCTCCAGCTGCTGGACAGTAGTCCAGGGCGACCAGGAGGAAAGGGGCTTTTCTGTCGCTCTGGCTTCTCGCCCAGCCCTGGCAAAATGGAAACGAAACAACTAAGGCCTCAAAGGCAGTGCTTCGGCTTAAGTGAAAACAGCGAGTCAAAGGCTCTCGGCAAACAATGCGGACAGCGTGTTACCGCTCTTGATGTGTCATCCAGACCCGGCTTCATTCAGCGAGGAAGGACGTGCCCGCTGTCTTTGTGGTGTGGACGGGAAGAACAAAACAGGCTGGATTAGCTAAGCCCCTGCTGGCAGCGAGATGGGAGCCCGAAATTCAGCTCGAGGACTCCTTGGCTTCAGGGGTCAAGAAGTTAGCCGTGTCCAGCGCCAGCCCCGCATGGCTCCCACCGCTGCCGGCCAGCGGATGACCCAAATGGGCCGGTGGGAGGTCACAGCAGGGACATTTCCATTTTAACCCCATTGTTTAGCCAAATGAAGGCGAGATGCGCCCGCTCCCCACTGGAGAAGTCTGCCAGACTTCAATAATTTCTGAGTGCTGACAGATAATGCAGAGATATTGGATATTTCACCACCTGGGGACTGCCCTTCGAAACCGCAGCAATCAGTTACTGCCCGCCAACCAGGGGCCATGCGGAGGCCCCGGGCCCCTCACGCCTTTACGATCAGACTCCAGCGTCTTGAAAAATATTGCCTGAATTTATTTATATAATCGCGTTAGGAAGGCAGTGAGTTATTCTGAAGTCAGCATTCTTCCATCTTCCTTCCCACTAATCCTTTGTTTGAGATTCTGCTCCAAGGAGTCCGATTACTAATGCAATTACATGCTACCTGGTAAAGGGTAATCCAAAAAAAATTAAACCACTTCACATATTGTATTTTTCACTCAGAGCCACCCTCCTCCTAAAACCGAGTGCTGACATAGATCAATTAGCTACTGATTTTATGACTCCCTGCATTTAAGAACACATAGACTTTTGACATTCCCCTCCTGGGCGCGTAAGTCATCTTAAAGGGAAACGCTGCACGGCTTTCAGGAATCCCTGAGCAAAAGCAAACACTTTGAACAGGGTTGATTCTAATGACAACAGAATAGGAAGTGGCCACCCATCTGGACAATATATGTGCGTTTTATCCTGATCTTGCTAAAACCAAAGTCTTCAGGCTGTCTCCTTAGTCCTCATGGGTCCCTCTCCCTTCCACTCACCATAGAATAAATGCAAAATTGGGTAAAATAGTGCTGCAGACCCTACAGATACTCTTCTTGGAGTAGCGCAGGAGACGTGACATTGAACTCATGGAGAAGAACTGTAATCCTTCAATGCTGCTTGCTTCTACAATAAACAATGTGATATTATAAATGCTAGTTTTAGGATTTCAAATATTAGATCAACCCATAAACAGACCACACAGACAGCAGAGTATGATCAGAGAACAAAATCCAAATGTTATCCAACTTAACAACACAAAGGTAAGAATACATACCCTTGCAAGGGTGGAAAGGACTTGGAGGGAGTAAGGAGGCAAAAGTATTCTCTATAACGGATAAAAGAAGACATGGAAGTCTTAGAATGTGGCTGAAGTCACACAGATGACCAGTGAGGGGAGGAATAGAAACAGTGACGTAATTATATTTGGCGAAGAGAGGATAGAATGGAGAGGGGGTGCTGCTATAAGGAAGATAAATCTTTGGTCATGGGAAGAAGCCAAAAGACCAGAATTGGTCAATTAAAAGCAACTGTGCAATTATAGAATTTAGACATCTGGAGTAGTCACCAAAGCAAGTAAAAACGGAGACTACAAAAGTGATGACTTCAAGTTAGTCTGTGGTGTCAGAGGCCAAGATAAGTGCCAACTTTCAGGAGAGGGAAAAATAGTGGCTTATGCTCTAATCTTGATCTAGGTGATGTTTACAAGAGATTTCACTTCATGAAAAGCACTAGGCATCACTCTGGGAGGCTGAGGCAGGAGGATCACAAGCTCAATCCCAGCCCAGGCAACTTAGTGATTTAGCAAGAACCTGTCTCAAAAAAATAAAAATAAAAAAGAGCTTGAGATGTAGCTCATTGTGAAGGTTCTGCATTCAATTCCCAGTTAGAGAGAGAGAGAGAGAGAGAAATTAATTAATTTTAAAACATAGGCACATACTTATGACATGTGTGCATTTTTATGCTTGTAAGTTGTTTCAATTAAAAATTTCCCTAAATAAAAGTGGCCTCTTCTGGGCAGCAGGACTAGGAGAAATCAGGTAAAAGATGGGACATCATTGTTTTTCTTGTCAGCCCAAACGATGGCTCCGTTATTTTTAGCCACATGCACATATTCTTTGGATGAAAATTAATTATTTTCATGCTGTGTCACACTGGCCCCTCAGGTGACTTCCCATTTATAAAGTTCCACGGTCCCTAACGGCAAACTCTGAGTGGTATGTCAAAGCTCCAGGAAGAAGCTGTTAGCTGATTTAGGAAAGTGACTTTCTAAACCTCCAACAGAGCCTCCAACAATCTGAGTAGGAAGCTCATTGTCATTGGAGGCACTAGAAGCAACAAGATGGGGAAGGAGTTTTGTCCAGGAGAGCACAGAGCACAGTCTAGTTATTACTGAGATTCTGCAAATCATTCTGGAGGCTACACTGGTTATGGTTGGAGGTACCTGCTTTTTATTTGTTTGGATTTTTCTCTTCTTCTTTTTTTTTTTTTTTTACCTTTTTGTCCAGAAAGAAAACTCAAAAGGTCAAGAATTCCAGTGGGGAAAAAACTACTGCATAGAGCCTGGACAAGGTCGGAACTGAAAGGAGGGCCAAAGGAAGCCCTTTCTCATGTTGAAGGTGAGCAGCCAGTGTGGTGGCCCTGGGGGACCACCTGGACTAAGCAAGTAAGGGTGCTCCGGCCTTGGACCACCCTTAACCACTGTGGTTTTGGCGCCAGCCAGGGCCACGCAGATGGCTGATGCTGTCAGCTTTCCAGGTTGGGAATGGCTTCTGCCTTAACAGAAGCCACTACTCCAGGGCCCAGTAAACTGTAGCCCACAGGCCAAATCTAGCCTGCAACCTGTTTTGTACAGACCATAAACTAAGAATGGTTTTGACATTTTTAAATGGTTGGGAAATATCACAAGAAAGATAAAACACATCACAACACATGTAAATAATATGAAGTTTGAATTTCAATGTCCATTAATAAAGTTTTTATTAGAATACAAAAATGCCCCTGTGCCAGACAGTCTACAGCTGCATTTGCTATCACAGCAGAGTTGAGTGGTTTTGACAGATTATATAGCCCACAAAGCTTAAAACGCTTACTATCTAGCTTCTTACAAGAAAATGTTAGCAAACTCTGCTTTACACCATGACTGATACAAACAGCATGAATTTATCTAGCACTTCTTAAATGTAGTACTAAGGATTGAACTCAAGGCCTTCTCACTCAGCCACATCCCCAGCCTATTTATTTATCTATCATCTATCTGTCTATCTGTCCGTTTATCTGTGGTTTTCACTTTTTTTGAGACAGGCTCTCACTGAGCTGCCCAGGCTGGGCACAATCTTGTGATCCTTCTGCCTCAACTCCCAGAGTGCTGGGATTACAAGTGTGCTCCACCATGCCTCGCTTATCTTGCACTTTATACCTTCAAAGTACCTGTCTCACTTTATTACTTTTTTTCTTTTTGAAAATTTCTTATAATGGGCAAAAGACCCAAGCACTCTTTCATCTTCAGAAGAAAACATAAATGGCCAATAGGCATATGAAAAAATGCTCAATATCACTAATCATCAGGGAAATTAAAATCAAAAGTGCAATGAGAAGCCATCTTACTCTAGTTAGAATAGTTACCATCGGAAAGTCAAAAGATAACAAGTACTGGTGAGGATGAGAAGAGGGAAGTTTACACACTGTTAGTGGACATGTAATTAGTGTGGCCACTATGAAAAACAGTATGAAAGTTCTTCATAAAATTAAAATAAAACTACCACATGATCCAACAATCCCCCTACTAGATATAAATGCAAAAGTACTGAAATCATTTCATCAAAGAGATACCTGCACCCCAATATTTATTGTGGCACTACTCACAGTAGCCAAGACATGGAATCAACTTAAGTGTCCATCAACCAATGCACGGATAAGGAAATGTGGGATTGTATCTACAATGTACTAGTCATCCACATGATACCTTGCCATTTGGGACAACATGGAGGGACATGTAAGACATTCTGTTAGGTAACATAAGTCAGGCACAGAAAAACAAATTGCAAATGACCTCATCCATTTGTACAATCAAAGAAAGTTAGTATCATAGAAGTTGAGAGTGAAATAGTGGTTATCCAAGGCTGGGAGGATCAGAAGGCAGGGAGTGCGGCTGGTCATGCATACAGTGTTTCAGCAGGTAATAGGAGTAACTTCTTTCCATTGTCTTATTGGACAGCAGGGTGCCTGTAGTTAACAATATGTGTTGTGGATTTCAAAAATCATTGGAAGAAAGGATTTGGAATGTTCTCATCATAAAGGAATGATCAATGTGTAAGATGATGGATATATTAACTACCCTGAATTGATCATTACACATTGTATACATGTATCAAAATACCACATTGTACTCCAAAAGTTTGTACAATTATTATGTGTCAAACCATCATAAAATGTAAAAAAAAAATCTTCGTTTACAGATTTCTCATTCTACATGTGGGAAAGCTGAACTTTAGAGAAAGTGTCCCTAAGTGTCTTGAAAGTGTCCTTTTCAGCAAGTTCATTGCCTTGGGGCACGTGCTGTGCATGGTTAAATCCTGTCCAGTCTCTCTCCCGACATGGGGTTCAGAAAGAAGTCATAGGTCAACAAAGCAAAAGAACTTGGGTGTGGCACATACCTGTAATTCCAGCACTTAGGAGGCTGAGGCAGGAAGATCATGAAATCGATGCGAGCCTAGGCCACATAGAAAGTTTGAGACCAAGCTGGATTACACAGTGAGACCCTGTCTCAAAATAAAAAGCCTCCCCCGCCAGCAAATAAGACAAACTGTTCCTACCTCAATACATCAAATTAGCAACTCACTGAACTCACTGAGGTTTTGTTGAAGGGAAATCACAATTTTTCTCCCCTAGTCCTGCTGTTGTTTCTAAACCAAGCGGGCTTTCCTTTAAGCACACCTTGCCTTCTCTAGCACTAAGATATATGGCTACGTTTTGATTTAGGGCGGGAAGCAGCTAGGGAAATCGTCCTAGAGCGACGCTAAGGTGGGTTTCACAGCCTGTGGGGCAGAGGTGGGCATCAAACCAGACACTGACAATAGACTCCTCAGTTACTGGCTCAATCGAGCAGTTGGTGGACTATTTTGCCTGCTTGACAAATTGATTTCCTGTAAACTGACTCTGGACAACTTCCAAACGCAGCTCAAACCTGGGGCTGGGTTTTGGGTCCCAGTCATCTAGGGGATTCTCTGTGACACACTGAAGCCCGGGAGTGACGCCCGGCCCCCGTGGAGACCCTGGCCCCTCCGAAAGTCCATGCAGCTGTCCAGGAGCTCAGCTGGGGCCTTTGCACCTGGACACGGCCTCCCTGCGGCCCAGCTCTTCGCTCAGCCTGGTGGTTGTCTTGGAGACCAAGCGCTCCAGGGAGAACAACAACTTCCAGCCTCCCCAAGGCTTCCCTAGGGATGAAGCAGAGTTCCTCAAATGGCAGGTCTTTTAACCCAGACAGTGTCTCTCTTCACCGTACAAAGAACAGCACTGGCCTGATAAATTCATTTTAGGGCATTTGGGGTCCTCAACCCATCGCCCCCATGAGCCCCACCTCCAGCTCAGCCCCAGGATGCGTGAGCAGGAAGTTAGGGGTAATCCTCCACTTGTTCTCACCGTTCACAGCCAAGTTCTGAAATCAAACTATCGAGATTAAATCTCGTCTCCTTACAAGCTGGATGTGTCACCTGAGTGATTTCACTCCTCTAAACCTTGCTTTGCTTATCTGTAAAATAGGGATTTTTTTTAAAGTAGCACCTAATGCATAGAGCAGTGAGGATTCATTGAGATGGTGCATCAAAAGTCTTGGAACAGTGTAAACACTGTGCTGCTACTAATTCCTTTGAGGAAGAAGCTCTGGCCAGAGTACATAGGAGGTGCCGAGTTGAGGAAGGGCTGGAGTCCTCCAGGCTGCCCTTCACTGGAGCCCCAGAGCTGGTAATGATAACCCAGAAGGGCTGGCTGTTGCTTGGCCAGTCCAAATGACTTATTACACCAGCCCCTGGCAAGGGAATAGAAACGAAGAAGATAAAAAATCATAGCATCGATTTTTCCAGCATGTGAAACCAGCAATGTTATTTCCAGATCCATCCTTTTTGAAATTAAATTAAATAAAGTTTAGCTCAGTTTGTCAATTTGCTGAAAACCATCTCCGTCCAACTCTCTCCTTCGAGGTGACGGGCTGATGGAGGATTTTTTTTTTTTCCTAGGGAAGCATTATTGCATTAGGAGAAGCGTGAGCTTGTGATGATGTTCCAGAATTTTAAGAGCTTTTCAACCCAATGAGGTGTCAATTTGCAAGTACATTTTCCATAACCATTAGGTAGGCATTTTAACAAATGGGGGCTGTGGCGAGAGAGTCCTCCAGGAGTGAATTATAGCTGCAGGATGCTATTCTGATTCAGAAACATAGTCCCCAAGGTGGCGAGATTGTCTCCTTGCCTCATAGATACACTTTTGATAAACTAGAAGCATATTCTTCTTTTACTTCAATTATGAGATTTTTTTTCTTTCCTTCAAAAACAATAAAGGTGCCAGTTATTTCAGGTGAGAAAACATAATCTCAAGACTGCCTCAAGGAGAGGTGTTTGCCAAGCCTAAACTCGCCCAGGTGAGGGGCTAATAAAAGCCTCTGGAGGGGCCAGGCAGGGGCAGACAGGAGTAATAAGTGGCCTGTCAGTCATCCTGACCAGCCAGAGCCAATCAGAGCAACACGGTGGGGGGGGGGGTGTCCACATTTAACAGGCTGGGGGTGGGGGGTTAATAAAAGCCGGTTCTGTATCCCCTAGTTCTTCAGAAAGAAGGATCAATAATTGCCTCCGCTCTGTCTAGACTTCAATCTGCCCCTAAGATGCCTGCTCACTAAAAGATCAGGACCACAGTGTCCAGGAAGAGGTGAAGATGATCCAGAGACCAGTCTTCAAGAGAAAATCATGGGTCCAGAGACTTGTGGCGTTCCGGGAATCTGGGGGGTTCTGGGGCTTGGTCCTAGGTTCTGTGGACTATCCCCGCAATTAGCACAGGGTCCATGCTCATTTCAGCCCTTTGAAGCCAGTTTCCACCTTCTTCTTCAAAGCAGAATCAAGTGGCCCTGCTTGCTGAAAACATCCTCTCCCTTTCTGAAACAGAGTTAGGCAGTGTGCCCTCCCTGCTCCTGGGACATTTCACACGTTCCTCAGGGAACACCCTCCAGCACCCAGAATCTAATGACAGAACCCTTTTCCACATTCCCAACAGTGCTGGGTACAAACGAAGGGTGTTTAGGAAATTGCACGAAGAGAGGGCCCCAGGGAGATCCCTCCAAGAAATAAGGACAATAGATTGTCAAAAATTCTGGCCTGAGTTCATTCTGGAGCAGTTTAGAGTTGGGGAAAATTTGGAAAAATCGGAAGGACTGTTTAAGTAAATCATGGCCTGGCCATTCAATATGCAGCCATCAACAAAGATGGAGCAGATGCAGGTTTATGCCTGTGAAATGATGTTTGTGGGGTATGATTAAGTGGGAGAAGGCAAGTTACAAAACACTTTGAGCTCATCTTTATGGAGAAATAAAGGTTCTCTCTCTCTCTCTCTCATACACACATACACACACACACACACACACACACACACACACACACACACGCACACATTGAAGAGATGATCTCCATCCAGAAGAAGGTGGCTAAAAGAACAAATTGCAAACTCTGTCATTGGAATAAGGATTGTATGAACCGAGAGCCCACCTAACACGGGGTAACACTCACAGCTTGCACTGAAGTCTTCCAGGAAGCAGCGGGCGGGCGGCGGATGCTGCCGGGAGAGGGATCCAGGAAAGTTTCACAAACAAGGAGCCCTGGACTTGGATCTTTTTTCTTTTTGTAGCTCAAAGCAGTGGCGCCTCTCAACTTGCAGCCCCTGGCCAAGCAACTTCTTTCACCATTTTGACTTTTTCTTTTGCCACCTGTGCATTTATTTACTTATTTTTCTTTTAAATTGTCCTGATCTTTTTTTAAAAAAAGATGGCTTTAATAAAACAGCTTTTTTCGCTAGTTATATGGAAAAAATAGGATTGCCTACCACAAACTAAAAAAAGCAATAGGAAAAATGGGTGTTTTAAAACATTCTGAAGTTGTCTGAGTCCCTTGGTGGTGGGAGGCTTTGCACTGAGAGAGCTGCTTCCTCTTTGTTAGAAAGGAGAGATCAGAACATGTTCTACAGGAGCTAATGACACCCCAAGATGGTTGGGGTGTGGCTGGGTGGCACAGCACTTGCCCGGCATGCTCCAGACCGTGGGTTCCATCGTCGGCACTGAACAAATGAGAAGACACAGTCCCCCCAACCCCCACTGCAGGCCGGGGCAGAGAGGCATGGGAGGGGCCAGCTTCCTTTTCCACCAAGGGACTCAATGTGATGCCCTGCTGCATCCCGGTAGGCAGAGGAGCGCGGGTGGGCCTCCAGGACGTGGGAGAGTGTGGTCACGGCAAGACAGCCCCAGCTCACTGAGGCTGTAGAAAGGGGCAGCAGAAAGCTGGAGGGGCAGGCTGGCATCCTCGGTGCAGGTGTGTCCAGGAACAAAGCACGTGCCACATTCATTACACGGGGCAGTGGAACAGGGTGGTTTCTCATGGTAATCTTGTTATCACTGTGATTTCTGGGCTGTCTATATATTAGCCATTCAAAAAACAAAAGGGATCTTCTAATGCGAATGCGCACACACAATCACCTGGACAACAACATTCAAAAGAGCCAAGTGGTCCAGATGCGGTAGAGAACAAAGACCTTGGGGCCAAGCTACCTGGGGTCACATCACAGCTCTGCTACTTACTGAGACCCTGGTCTTGAGTGTCTTCACTTGCAAGCCTCAATATGCTAATCTGTAGAGTGGACAAGGACAGTGCCTCCCCCATTGGGTTACAGGACAGATTAATAAAGTGACCCGAGGAAAGACCTTTGCCCTTCCCCCTTCTATTACTACCTCCACTCCTGATTCTGTAATTCTTTAAGTGCATGTCTATGTCTTTTTCTATCTCTGTACCCTCCCTGCTTTCTATTCTGAAATAAAGTTGAAGCATATTTTGTGTCATTCATTATGTGTAGTTAATAGACTGTCGTTTTCCCTGCTCTTAATTTTAATATGATAACAAGGAGAACTTTCCCATTTCTAGGAGTAAATAGGCTGGTTCCATTAAATCGCTTTTTACCTCACTCATCTTTCAATTGATTTCAGAAGTAAAGGCTAGTGACTTTTACTGGCTGGCAAAATTGATCTGCAGCCCTGATTCAGACTGTGATTCAGACTGTGAGCCTGTTCACCCGTGTGGGTACCCAGCAGTACTTGCATGCACAACACACACACATGCACACACCCACATGCAGGCACACACACACACACACACACACACACACACCTAAAGTACAATGCCGAGAATGCACCCTTCCCATCAAGCACCTTCCAGACGACAATGGTGGGTGAAGGGCTCAAGAGAGATTAAAATGTTTCTGTTGTTTCGTTTCTTTGAATATTGCTGTGGCAACTCTTTATAGAAGTCGGTAAACCTCAGTTTAACTGTTGATATTTACTGGGGAGGGCACAAACAGAGGTGCAAGCGAGTTTGGGCCACCTCCTGAAGTGTCCATCGTAGAGGACATTACAGATGTGATGTATCTGTTATGTGGTCTGCAGACCCTGGTGCGGCTCCATCACCCTGCGCCCTCCGTCATCCGTGCTGCTTTCCAAAGACAGACAGACGGTTCCTGCGGGACTCTCGTTCCTCACTCATTAACAGCGATCAGTACGCCCTGCGGTGTTCATTAAAATGTTTCTGTGTGGCACTGCAACAACATTTTTTTCTTGGAAAGCCAACTTTAGCTGCTGTGAGGTCAAAGAAATAGTTAACAATTTTGAAGAAGGTAATCTCCGCTCTTCCTTTTTATTTCAAGTCCATCCTGGGGTGGCTGAGCGGTTGTAAATATTGCCACTCAGACTCGGGAGCCCCAGTCCAATGACACTGGCCGAGGTTGCGCTCAGTCCACTGAGGCCGTGCCAGTGCGAGGCAGGGTAAAAAGCCAAAAAGTGACGGCCCCCCACTCAGAGGAGCTGGCGACTTCTGACCCCACCTGAGTTTGGTTTATGACTTTCATATCCTTGAAGTTATTTAAAAGAAGATGAGACATGACAGGTGCTGCAGTTGGCAAAAGCAGGCAGTTGATTGCATTCCAGGCTGTCAGCAGGAGCCCCCTCCCCAGGCGTCGTCAGCACATTTGAAAGCAGTCATATCATTGCTGTCCTCTGCATTTCTCCCCTGACCTGCAGAGCAAACCCACGCAGACAGGTGGAACTGGACTTTGGTTCTCTGCGGGCCAGTCTGTGCCTCCGTCCCCCAATCTCAGCCCGTGGGGCCAGGTGAGACAATTCCTCCCCACTCCTCAGGGGTGAGTATCCACATGGCGGCCATGACTAGTCAGCCCGAGGACCCCATTTCCCAGCCACACGGTGGCAGCAGCAAGGATAGGCACGTAACTCGCATGGAGCTAATGAGAGCCTTCTGAGAAGCTGTTGAAGGAACTACAAAAAGGAGTTTCCTTCTGCTATGGATACTCTAGCATTATGTAAGCCTGGAGCCACCATGTGGGAAAAGCATGCATTGTGGAAGAATCCAGCATAGCAACAGAAGAGAGGAAAGCTAACAACAGAACTCTAAGGACATTGTTTGACAACTAGATGCAGCCAGTCCTGAAGCTACTCTTAGAATTTTTAGTTAGTCTGAGGCAGTAAACACTTTAGGATTAAGACATACTGATTTGGGTCTCTGTCTTGATCAAAACATGCCTATAAAAAAGCATAAATACCATCCTCACCAGCTCCCCAAAACCAGTAAATACCCCCAGGTTTGATATTCACTTAATGTTTCTCTTTAAAGAAGTCCTTAAAATATCACTTGCCCATGAATCCCTATCCCCAGGTCTGCTTCTTGAGGGCCCAAACTAAGACCTGAGAATTAAATGATTTGTGCTAAGTAGTTAACACAATGCTTGACTCATAACATATGATTACTAAATGTTAAATGTTGTTGTTGCATTGGTAGAAGGGCTAAAAGGAGACTATAATTTCCTGAAATCCAAGCTGGTATTCTTTCAGTTATCTCAGTGATTCCTAAAATGTCAAACATATACCATAGTTGATCCACAAAATGATTGTAATTGTTACGAATTTTAATATATTTTAAAGTTATGTGCTTAGGGCAAGTGAATGCTAATATGTATCAATGGCCACAGTCACAAAGTTTCTTCTTAAATGTCTTGAGATTCAAAACACAAGTTAAATTTTTAAAAAGCAAGTAAACACTATCTCAAGCTTTATGCACATATGGAAAAACATGAGATGGCATAAACCTAAAACTCTGAACTACCCCACAACATCCACAACCCAAACCTTCCACACGCATGACTCTATGGCCCTGGAGAATCCTGGTAGAAGTGAGCGATGAGCCAGAGCTCCCACTATACCCACCATCATGCTCTGTGGTGCTCTGTAAACTTGGATGACAGTCAGAATGGAATAAGAGACACATAGAGGGGTGTCTGGCTCATAAGGGCATTAGTCTCATTGATGGATTAGTTCACTGATGAGTCCAAAGCTGAATGAGCTACCAAGAGGTCGGGTCCAGTTCAAGGAAGTAGATCACTGAGGTATAGGCCTGTGAAGGGCATATCTTTTCTCAGCTCTCTCTCTCTCTCTCTCTCTCGCTCTCTCTCTCTCTCTCTCTCTCTCACTCTTTCTCTCTCTCTCACTCTTTCTCTCTCTCTCACTCACTCTTGCTCTCTCTTCCTCCCTTCCAGCTGCCACAAGGTGAGGAGCTGTCCTCCACCATGCCCTTCCACCATGATGTTTCTTCTCACTGCAGACCTAGAAGCAACAAAGCCAAATGACCATGGACTGAAACCTCTGAAACCATGAGCCAAAACGAACCTTTTCTCCCTTAAATTGTTTTTCCCAGGTTTTTGGTCACAGTGATGAAAAGCTGACCAGCATGTGCTCTTCACGTGCTGCTGCTTAGCTCTGCAGAAGCTAGAGGGAGAGGGGAAAGTAGGTAATGGGAAGAAGAGAAATGTGGCATCTACATGAGCCAGAATGAAAGGTACAGTAGTCTCCCCTTATCCATCCAGAGGAGATCCCTACCTGGACCTCCAGTGCATGCCTGGAACCACAGCTATTACCCAGCCCTACATACAGTGTTTTCTCTTATTAGGCCAAGAATGTGCACCTTTAATCTAAAGGAAGCACTTTATGGCTTCTCTTTGGTATACCCAAACTGCCAGCATCAGTGACCCTTCTCTGGGAAGTCTTCTCTGACCACCTAATCATTCCTGATCACATTCTCTGTTTGTTTGTTTTTTTTTACTTATAGCAGTTATCATCTGAAATAATCTTTGTGCTTATTTGTGTATCATTCATTATAAAACCTATATTAGGATATACCAATATGAATCCCTAGCTCCTAGAACAATATCAGTCATAGAGTAGGTACTCAAGAAAATTTTACAAATAAAGGAATGATCATGCCTGTAATTCTGAGTCACTGTTCAAAGTATCATGCTTCCAAGAAAGAGAATCTGATTCTAGTTGAGCTTGCTCACACATTCCCCTTCCTCTATTAGCCAGAGTTACATCACACAGGCTGCCTGCAGGAGAGTCGGCCTTAGAGATTAAGTGTCAATCATAAGGAAGGAGGAGCCTAATATAGGACAACCCCACAGTGGGTGTTAACCATACATGGGTACCATGGTTCGAATCACAGGTATTACTCAGACCCCACTGCAATACTTACTGCCACAGGGTTGCTTCACAGTGCAAGCTTCTGCCTCCACAGTGACATTCCCTTTGGGCTTTGCTGGAACCTCAGCTCTGATCTCCGAAGCGGAGCCTCCCCTTGGTATTTTTATTCTTCCCTTCCTCAAAGAAAGGAAAGTACTTAAATTCTCATTAGCTAACACTGTTGGGCTCAACACTAGGTGTGTGTGCTTCTATTTCCTTTGGAGTCACATTCAGACTCATCATTTCATTCAGTCCCCACCACCTGCACCCGAGAGGCAGTTGGTACAGAAATGGTGTCCCCTACTAGGGTGCTACACTGGAGGCTGGAAGTTTTGGTCTCCTGAGGCAGTGAGCTGCATAAGATTGAAGCCAACACAAATGAAAGCAGAGTGAAGTGATGGAGAAACAGCATCCTGAGGGTACTGTCTGAGCCTTTGGCTCTTAAACCAATCTACCCATAGATCGTTCTGATGTGGGTGTGTGTGTGTGTGTGTGTGTGTGTGTGTGTGTGTGTGTGTGTGTGTGTGTGGTGTATCAGTAATCGCTTTGAGTTGAGTTTCTGTCCCTTCAATTTGATAATCCCCTATGATAAAGCCCTGTTATCCTGACATTGTGGCCCCTACTCACAAAGACACTCAAATTTTAGGAAGAGCTTTTGATTCTTGACCTTTGAGTTCCAATTTGAACTATTAACTAGGTAAGTCATTAACTAGATTTGCCATTAGGGTGGAGAACAAGAAGACTCTGGAGCCAGAGTATCTGAGTTCAAGCCCTGGTTCTTCCACTTATTAGTAATGTGACCTTGAGAAACTAACTTAACCCCTCTGATTCTCATCCCATATCAGGATACCATTGGGTATGTGGTAATAACAAGTAATCCAAAAAAACAATTATTTTAAATGAGAAACCCAGGAGTGTAGTGGCACACACCTGTATCCCAGCATTCTGGGAGGCTGGGCCAGACAGATTACAAATTCAAGTTCAGCCTGAGTAATTAGTGACTTAGCAAGACCTTGTCTGAAAATAAATATTTAAAAAGGTGGGAGGGCTCAGGATGAAGCTCAGTGCAAAGTCCTGGGGGTGAATTCCCAGTAGGATGGATGGATAGATAGATAGACAGATAGACAGATAGGCTAGACAGATAATGGATAGATAGACAAACAGATAGATAGAAAACATATTTGTCATACTCCACATCCATCATGGGTTGTCTGGGGTTTCTTCTGCTCATCAGCCTCACTTGGAACCCAGATTGACAGAGTACCGGACATATGGACCATTGCCAGTCTCTGTGACAGAGGAAAAGAAACCAATCACATGCTGGCTCTTAAAGCTTCTTCCTGGAAGAGTTTCATGCCACCTATCTCACATTTCATTGATCAAAGTAAGTCATGTGGCCACACCTAACTTCAGAGGGGGCAGGGAACTGTATAACTCAGGATATGCTTCAAAGAAAAGTCAGAAAAATCTCCTGAGCAGCACCAATAATGCCCCATTTTTATCATAGCTGGGGATAAAAATTGTACCTACATAGATTTATTCTAAAAATCAAATGAGTTAAGCCACAGAAAGCCCCTCCATCTGTGCCTGACACACAGTGAGTCTGCACTTCAGAGATGCTATTTGGAGCTATCGCTGTGCGGCAAGCCCACCATGTGAGAAGAGGCTCACACTGCTGCTGCTGGTGACCCACGAAGGGGATAGAAGAGTAAGTCAAAGTCACATCGGATTCCTCAGTCAAAAAGCAAAATGCACAAAGGGTAATTCACAGTATCATCACAAACCACACAGTGGGTTTGTAATCAGCTGGCATAAGCCCTTAGATCCTTCCAAAACCAAAGGAGCAGAGACCAACTTGCTACCTCAAATTGGGCAATTCTTTGGGGTGATCACATTGTCTCTGCTTCTGAAACCCCACTGGGACAGGACTCAGCCCTGCATGATGGGGACCTGGAGAGGGCACCCAGACAACACTGCATCGCGGCATTAATATCACCAAAACTCACATGACATCCCACTCAGGAAGAGACATTCTGATTGTCCCTGACAAAACACTTCCTCTCCTTAAGGGTAGAACACATGAAAATGGATTTTATTTTTTAAGTCCCCATGTGGAGCTTTCAGATAAGATTATGTTCGGGAATCGATCCTAAGGTTATGCTCTCAAAGGTGTGTATTTAAAGGTGCTTGTCCCTATGTCCCATTGCGTGACAGCAACAAGCTGGTCTGGCTACCAAGAACTTTGTGGTGAAATAAGGCTTGCTGAACACATTAAAATAATTAAAATTAAGCAAAAGTGTTTAAGAGAATTAGAAATTAATTAAGCAATTAAAAGAGCTAGACTAGAATTAGAATATTAAAATCCATCAACTACCTCCATATATACTAATAGATATTTATCAAATACTAAGTGAAAGGGCGTGATGGAGAGGTGTACGTATGTTATAGCCCATTTGTACACAACGTAAGAGTGTACTCGTGTGTAGGCTGGAGGAAACTGCAGGGCATTAGTACCAGCAGTTTCCCTGGGGAACGAACTTCTGGAAGGGTAGGGAAGGACAGAGAGGTGTAATTTTCATGATTTACCCTCTTATGCCATCTAAACTTTTTTATCATGTGTCTGTGTTACATTTATATTTAGAAGCTTGTTTTAAATTTTAAGGAATAAGGAATAATCATAGTGCACACAGAAGGAGCAGTTAACCCCCTGGAGATCCTGGCAGCACTGAGTGGAGCAGGAACTGGCTCTTTCAAGCATCTTCCCAGGATGGGGAGGCCCCCTCCCAACCTTGTGGCGGTGGGCTTCATCCTGGAGGCCCCTGGGGATGTGTGGTGTCTGTGTCCAAGCCATTGGGCCTGGTGCCATGGCGATGCTGAGAGGGATGAAGGAGGCACTGGCTAGAGGAACATCCGGCTCCAAGCCTCAGTAGTAATTCATCACATGCCTGCTCACCTCGAGCGCCTCCAGTGGGAGTCCATTTGCAATCCTCCCCCTCTGCAGGAGTATGACACGTGGAAATGCCAATGGGACGGGATACAGAAGTACTGTGGACATTTTTACAGATAAGAATGACGCTGAGAAAAGGAGATACACACCCCCGTTCCCACAGCTTGTAAGGAGAGGACACATGCCGGCAGGCCCCTAAGCCCGGACTCTGAAATCACACAACTCACTGCCTCTCCCTCTCTAGAATCCCCACAAAGTCTCAGCAGCTGTGCCTCAAGGACCATTTTAGAACATCCTGGAATTCATTCCAACCACAGAGCTCCTGTGGGATCGATGGGGACTTTCCTGCAGCCTACTGTCCCTCTCACCCTAACCAAGCCCTTGTCCCTCACCCTTCCCAGGTGCGGATTTTAAGGGCTTTTCCCACCAAACTTCTGCCTGCAGATTTCTCACACGGAATGTGATCTATGACAATGGACACACCACTTTTTAGAAATTAAAATGAGTTCATCAGTAAATAATAGTAGTGAATGACAAAATACTGAGACAGAAACAAAACAGAGAAGTACATCTCATAATCCCAACATAAAAATTCAAAGCATATTCAACCATGTATCATTAAACATGTGGGCAGTCAACAAGCCCTTAGAAAGTTTGCTTTCTTCCTTTTAGTCTTTCTTCCTATGCATATATATTTTTATAATGTTATAATCAAACCATATTATCTATGCAATTTTCATTCTGCTGGCTTTCGCTTAGCATATTATGGGTATTAGCAATGTTATTTGTGTCTACTGAAATATTTTAAGCGTCGCATCATAACCCACTGAGTTATTGTTAGTGGTCTTTCCCCCAGTAGTACACATTCTCTGTGATTCAAGATGTTCAAGTATAAATTATGTTGTGATAAATATGCTAGGAGCATAGCTCTTTTCGTATTCAGAATGCTTTTCTTGGATTAGACTTACAAAAGTAGAATGGTTAAATGTAAACCTGGTGCATTTATAACTGTTTTTACAACAGACAGATTCCTTGACATAAAATCAGGAACACTGAGTTGGTCCAGGTTCCTGCTTTTCAGCTTGGTGTTTCTGGACAACTTTCACAACCTCTCTGGGCCCCAGTACCCCCACCTGGGAACCGTGGGGCAGGAAGGAGAAAGCGATCCAGCACAAGCTCCTTCAAGTCTGCAGGGTGCCAGGACGCTGCCTCTGAGAATGACCTTGGAGAGACAGCAGAGCCCGCGTCCCCGAGAGCCTCACCTGCTGGCATGTGCGAGGGAGGATTTGCCACTCGGAGACGGCTGTAATGAATTCTCCTCTGTCCTTTCAAGTCATCGCAAGGTTTATGGTTGGATTAATAGTGTTATGAATTGAGTTAAACAAGGCTTTCCTTCCCCCAGGACTTCAAATAGCGGAAATCAGATGAACCTATAATCCTCTTCCACACGCAGCAACTTTATTAAAATCTGTTTTAGGATAAAGCGAGGAGCCGAGTTGAAAGGGCGGAAGGATGAGGTAAGGGAGCTTCAGGTGCAGAGCTGAACACCTGAGGCAGGTGAGCACATCAGGTGTTCAGAGTTGTCGCATAAACACTTTCTTAAATCTAGAGCATTTGGGCAAAGCTAAGTCTCCTTTGTCATCCTCCCGGATGTGGCTCCCATTCACCAAGGAGTCAGGACTGGAGAGCGAGTGGCCAGAGGTCTTTATCCACAGCGCTCCGAGGCTTTGAAGCTATCGATTCGATGTGTAGTTGTGGACTGTTTTTATCTTGTACCAGAGGATGACTATATACCTATATGCATGCTTACATGTGATCAAACATATATAGTCAAATATTTGCATGTAGTCAAAGATATTGGTACTCCATATGCACAGTCAATTATATACACACAGCCCAAATCTGTGTGTCTGTATATACAGTCAAATATATTTGACACTTTGCTTACATGTTTGTGGAGATGCTAGTGTAAACAAAGCTACTCTGCTACCAGTTATACAAAAGCACAGCACATATTGCCAGGCGTGATGGTGCACGCCTGTAATCCCAGCACTCAGGAGGCTGAGGCAGGAAGATCACCACAAGTTTGAGGCCAGCCTGGACTACATAGTGCATTCAAGGCCAGCTTGAACAACACAGGGAGAGCCTGTCTCAAAAAAAAAAAAAAAAAGTATAACACATACAATTACACACAGCACATAGTACTTAATGATCATAATAAATTACTGAGCTACTATTTACGTCCCATTCAGCTTTGTGCCAGCTATACTCTGTGATGTTCACACAACAGGGCAATTGCCCAATGACACTCTTCTCAGGATGCAGCTCATGGTTAATGTTTGACTGTGTGTAGACATATACACATATATATGTGTATTAATATATATAGAGAGATTTTCCCATGGAAAGCATGTGACATTACATCAGTATCTTGCCCTACGTGGGGACCTTCTGTAAATATTACCCATCCCTTTGCCACCATCTGTGTGATCAATCCTTGTGACTGCTTGGTGGTGGTCTACCTTTGGAATGTACCGTATTTGATTTAGCCGGTCACTCTTCACGGCCACTGGGGTTTCCTGTGGTCCTTTGTTAACGCCATGGTGCAAAGGCTGTCCCAGAGAGCATCCCAGAGAGAATAGCGTGGACAAAGACCCCTGGGTCCCCTGCTAGCCATGTGCACACGCGCAGTGCATCTCTGGGGTGAAGAGAGTCACTGGCTTCCAAGAATGGCACTTCCCCAACCCTCTGGGGTGTCAGGAGCAAAGCAAACAGCCAGGAGTTCCAAATTCGTGGTCTTCAGTTTCCGTCCATCCAGCCAGCCTCTCACGGGCAAGCAAGAGGGGTAGATGATGCTGTTTTACAGACAGGGCTCAGTGAGATATGATCTGCCCAAATCCATAGAGTCTGCAAGGGTGAAGATAAAGCACTAAGCGGCATGGCCAGTGGGGGTCGGGGGCATTAAGGGAAGCGCCACTTTGCTAGCAAGGCGAGCACGAGGGGAAATGGAGTTTCTCCTCCCCAGAGGTGCCTGTGTTGTCTAAACACACCCAGAAGCCCACAGGAAGAGCTCCAACAAGCCCTTGCTAATTGCTATCATCTAAACGAAGTGATTCATATGCCTTTGCCCATGCATAATTAGCTAATAAATTACAAATGAGTAATCATCTCTCAGGAGACAGGAGGAAGGAGAGAAGCCATCATACACAGACCCTAATTTTCCTTCGGGACTATCGCTAAATCATGACTCCCTTTGGAATCTCAAGCAATTTTTCCCCTTTATTATTTCAAGGCTATTCTTGGCTTTGACAAATCAGGACTTCTGAAATCAACAAACTAAGCACTTGTTTCCCTAACTATCTCCTTTGTCTGAGAGGAACTCCATCTTCATGATACACATTCAGTTTGTGACATGACCTTCCACTGCCCTCCTAAAAGGGAGAAGACAAGAAAATACAACAGCATTAGTACGTCTCGTGCTCTCAAAAGCAGCCCTTGTCCCAGGCCTCAGCAAAGGCTGTGAGAGATTCTGGTAAAGGAAAATAATAGCTTCACTCTCTGCCTCTGGGCTTGTTTATCTGGGTCTGAGGCATGTCCTGTTGAAGAATCCCCCATCCTGAGAAGAAAGGCCAAGCCCGGGGCATCTGAGCATTTAGCAAGTGACCCAGAGGAAGCCAGATTGGAGGCACTTGACTAAGAAAATGAGCATTTATTTTTGTTGGGCTAAAATAACATTTCTCCATATCAGAAGGGAGCTGAGGTCTATGTAATATGATTTCACACCTCTGAGCACTCTAGATTATTCCACACACACACACACACACACACTCACACACACACACACACAGAACCTCGGGATGTCTCTCAGTCTCTTAGAGGCATTATCACCCATTTGCAGACATCTCCAGCATGATGGCCAACATCTGCCCACTGGCACAAACTAAGACCATTCTAATGTGTTGATGCACCAGAAGAGGAGGAAGAAACTGTCTCTCTCTCTCCAGAGAACTGGGATGCACCTTACGGGGGGTGTACAAACTGGGGCTCTGTCACCAGTTTGCCAAAAGAATACATAAAAGAGAAAAGAATTCTTGAGATTGGTTGTGCAACAATGCGAGTATACTTAACACTGCCAACCTGTATGTTTAAAAATGATTCTTTCTTTTACTCTGAGTTTCTCATTAAAAGAGAAACCGTGTGATATTTAAGTTTGTAGGGAGACAGATCCTTCTCAAAGGAGAAGAGGATCAAGAGATGGAGAGGGGGGTTAGGGATCGAAGGGGCAAGGGAAGAGAAAGGAATTGGGATGCATTATGTACATCATCAAATCCACACGAGGAATGTAAACATTATGGAGTGCAAACATGCACAAAAAAAAAATGGAAGGGGATCAAACGATGAGGGGCAGGGAGCGAAAGGGGATGAAAAGAGGAATTAAGATGGGTTATGTACATGCACCAACTTCCCACAAGGAATGTGAACACTATGTACTGCACACATGTACCAATAAACTAAAATAAAACTTAAAATTAAAAAATGGTGACGAAGGGGTGACAGTGGGATGAGGCCACAAGCCTTCCACACTATTAATGCGAGTGAGGATGGTGAAGTAGCTATGGTAAACAGTATGAGAGTACCTCAAAAAAATGAAAATAGAACTGCCATATGGCCCAGCAATCCCACTTTTGGGAATGCATCCAAAAGGATTGAAAACAAGATCTCAAAGAGAAATTTGTACGCCCATGATCATGACAGCGCTTTTCACCATAGCCAAGAAGCAGAAGCAACCTAAATATGCATCTACGGATGAACAGGTAAAGAAAATGTGATATAGATAGATAGATAGATAGATCACATAATGTCCTTGAATTTCATCTATGATGTAGCACATAACAGGATTTATGTCTTTTTAAAGGCTTAGTAATATTCCATCATTTATACATATATGCATATGACAAAATATATGACAAAGTATATATAGAGACAAAGATAATGTGATACATTGTGATATATTTATATGTGATATATATCACATATATTATGTGTCACGTATATATTATATACCACCTTTTCTTTATATTGTGATATATATTACAATATATCGCAATATATCACAATATATCACAGTTTCTTTACCTTTGTCTCTCTATACAGAGTTTCAGGCACCAGGGATGCCCAGCAGTGTACACATGGTTGACAATATTGTACCGTATACTTGTAAATGTTGGGAAGATGAATTTTATGTCATTTTTTGCCACAATAGAAAAAATAGACTATGTAAAATATCTCCATGTCAACAAACCCTGCAACATCAAAAAGTATGATTAAAATAGCATATTTTTTATTAGGTGTATTATACCATGATTAGAAAGACAAAAGGAAAAGTTAAAAACTCATGTAGTTAAGGAAGAATGATTTGGGGTGATGGGTGTTGAGAACTGATTAAGAAATTATTTGTTTGTCAGAAGAGAGCAGAAATCTAAGGCCACAGATTCCACATTCCCAGTCCCCAAAGGAAATCTCAAAAGGGACTAAAGGAAACCCAGGAACTAAAAGTTATCCTTCTCCAGGGGGCCATGTGACCTATTTGATGCCCCCTTCTGCCTTAGACATGGGCACATACCCTTGAAGCTTTGTGCCTCAGTTTCTCCACCTAGCCTTTTGGAGGCAGGAGTAGTTAGTTTATCTTTATGACTCTTCATCATTAACCTTTATATTGGTCAGCCTTTTGCTGCTGTGACCAAAGTACCTGACACCTGCAAATTAAAGGACAAGCAGTTTATTTTGCCTCTTGGGTTTCAGGGGTTCAGTCCATGGTCTGCTGGCTCCAAGGCAGGAACATCATGCTGGAGCAAAGCTGCTCAACTCATGGAGTCACAGAAATCAAGCAGGAGAACAGCACCACAGAAGAAGGGGCCAGAGACCAGATACAGACCCCAAGGTCACACCCCCAAGACCTACACAGACATACCCAGAAGTGTGTTTCACTAATCCCCTGGGCAGCTCTCAAGCCAAGCAAGTTGACAATTCATCTTAATGGTCACAACCTTGTAGAAGATCCTGTCTCTTAAGTTTTATTAAATTTCTCTTTTCTCCTTTTTCTTTTTTACTTCTTTTGTTTTGATAAAGTCTTGAAAAAAATCAGAACCCCACATACCTTCCATATGGTGCCCTTCCTGGAGGCTGGCCAACTCCCCAGCTCCCCAAGGCTGGTGTAATGCATATGCATGGGCCAAGAAGGCTGTCCAGCCACCCGCAGTGTGATCACAGCCTGTCGCCAAATGTGCCCGTGTCAGCCAGCCCAGTACCACCCTCCCTCCCTCTCTGTCCCTAAGTCTGCACTGCACTGTCAGGTCTCTGAATCAGAGGCACTCAAAGTAACTCTGCAGGCCCACAGGAGCGTGGATCACAGTGAGTGTGGGTGGGCAGAGAAGGGGGCGGGTAGGAGGAACTACCCTGCCCGCTGCACATTCACAGAAGGCCTCAAACTTGGACTTGACATTTTCACCCAGTGAGGTGATACACAGTCGCGGCAATGCACAAGAGAACTGAAAGAAGGCCCATGCCTTCCAACTTCAAACGTGGGTCCCCTTGTCAGACCCCACTGCCTGGCATGTGCTGTGAATTAAGTTTTTAGAACATAAATCCTATAATTACCTTGTGAATAGCAAATTACAATGTAGGACATTGCCACCTGTGGTAGAACACTAAAAACAGAATTAAGTCAGGAGATTATAAGTGGTTAGTATTCAACTCATAATTGCTATAACGCTGTCTGTTTTATCGAAAGTTCTAAATTGCCATTCCTTTGTCATAAATATTCTGACATTTTGTATTTGTCGGAATTATTTAGTCAAGAGTAAATTATTGTGTTATATTTGCTTTAGTGTTCAAGTATTAATTTGTTCAAAGAAAATATTAAAGTATAGAATAATTTTTCTTGCCACGCTTTAGCACTGCTTCATTTTTTTAATGTACAGGAAGAATCTAGAGGCATAAAAGTTATCTGGGTCTCGACTCCTGAAAGTCTTATGAACACAAATGAGAGAGAGGCTCTCTGGGAACGAGGCTGAGTCATGCATGATCCCTCCCTTGGCTGCTCACGGGGTGGGAGGGAGCAAACTGTGGGTGCAGGCATCCGAGGCTGGAGGCTAAGGGAGAGCTGTACAGATCCGGGGAGACAGATGGAAGGAAGGAGATGGCCTTTCTGCAGAGCCCTGAAGGACGAAACTAAAGGAGTCATTTGGAAGGAGCCAGGGAACCCGTGTATCCTCGCCCGCTCTTCTGGCATAAATCAAGGCACAGAGAGAGGCTCTCTCCATGCAGCACACTGACATCACATTAACAACCAGACTAGAAGAGATGGGGAGTGAAGGGCAAGCAGTTACTGCAGAGAAGAGGGTTGAAGACCCCAGACAGGAGAACCGGCAAAGGCCGGACAGCTGGGAAGCTCAGGTGTGTGCATTGGCTCCTTTGATGAGTGTGGCTTTGCTCCCCACCTCGCCCGCCATTGAATTCAACTGTTCCTGGGGCACTGGCTCAACTCCGGGCACTGGCACATGACCCCATTTTGGGCAATCAGCATGCCAAATTGTGTTGATCCCAGTGATTGGCTCAGGGGTGGGCACATGACACCATTTTGGCCAATCAGCATGCCGAATGGCCCGGTAATTAGCTCAGGGGTGGGGATATGACCCAAGAAGTCCAGTGAGAGTCAGTCTCCAGAATATCATCAGAACAACAAAGGAAAGATGCGAGGGAGAGACTGCCGTTAGCACCCACTAGGGTCAGCTTGCTTGAGTGAAGCCACAAGAAAGGAAAGCTGAGTCAGTGTTTCAGCCCCACATTCTGCAGAGTCAAACCCACAACTGGGCTTCTCTGTCTCATGGGCCGGTGAATTTGCGTTTTGGTTTAAATCAGTTTGACTTGAGTTTTCATCATTTTCTTCCAAGGAAGTCTGACTGCCCCAGTTCATTTAAAGGATAGTGCGGTTCCCGGGAGGAAAGGGAGACCACCACAACCTCCTTCAGGGCTACATTATCAGGTAAGTCAACTAGTCCCTAGGAAATCACAAGGGACAGATGCACAGGACATCGACGCCTCCAGGAGCCAAGATGATTCACTCCCCAGCCTGGTGTTCACCAAGGGCAAAGGAGGCCCAGGTGATCTGAATTTGCAGCCAAGTGGTGGGTGCTGGGTGGTATTAGAATCCTCCTTCAAGGAAAACTGCCCTGCCTAGTTCCTCTCCTCTCCTCTCGATCGATGGTATCTTCAGAGGCGAAAACCCCAGAGGACCAGAAACTTTACTCAAACTGAACAAATGCAGGTGGAAGTACAAAGCATGACAGACTGCTGAAGGCCAGACTTCAAGACAAACTTCTAAGCAGCCTGCAGGCACATGGATTCAATGTCATGAGGGCTCAACTCTGCGAAAGACTGAGTCAGTCTGACTGCTAGCAGGTGGAGAACAGCTTAGCATATTACAAGGCCTCAAAGTCCGGAGGAACTTAGCAAGACACTTAGGGCTTTCCCAAAGTTCACGTGTCTTCCGACTGAACAAGGGTTTCCAGGGTCACGGTGCTGAAAGGTGATCCTCCCGTGACCATGTCCACGTTGGGTAGTGGGGCACCAGTACTTAGCTAGCGCATGTGAGCCTGAGCATGCAAGGAAATTAATGAGAAGGCCAGGGAGCTGTGGGGAACCCCCAGTGAGTGTTCACCGAAAGGGGCACTGGAAATGGGGGAAAGGATGAGTTGGAGGAAGCCTTGGAAGCCATCTGTTTTAGGACAAGGAGCCATGCAGGGAAGAAGAGATTTTTCTGTAAGACCTTCCAACCTCAGCAGAATGAGGAGAAAGTTTCCTGTCTCCCATCTGTCTTGGAGACTGGTATGTATTGACTGGCATGGCTGCCCCTCTTGGCCAGAACCACAGGAGGAGGCGGTGCCCAGACTGAAGGGAGAGCCAGAGACTGACTTTCACACTCCTCTTGTCTCCTGGAGGGCTGTCCTGTTCAAGGGTTCCAGCTGTGCCTCAAACCCAACTGTTGTGTGCAGGCCTCATCCTGGAGCCAGCCACCTGGCCTCTCACAGTCTCAGGAGCAATGTGTCCACTGCTTTGGCCTGGTTCTGCTCCCAGGGAAATGCACTCCACCCTTACTAAGCCAAAGAAAAGTGGGGAACCCTGTGATTCCTTCTGGGAAGAAGCCAAAGCCTTTGGTGCCAGTCCTGGGAATCCAATAGCAGGCACCCTACACTTGCCCTACAAGCTAGGACACTCCTTCCCTAGCCAGTTCCCCACCTCCAGCAGCCGACTCCACAGCCTAGGACAGCTGCCCAACACTCAGGGAAGTCCTTCACACCCAGGGTGGCCCCCTAGCGCCCAGAGCATTCCTCCACCATCTGAGGAAGTCTCCCACAAACTAGGGTAGTCTCCACCACCGAGAGTCCTCCACCCTGCACAGCAGTCGTTCCTACCTAACGAAGCCCTCCATAAGCTAGGACAGTCCACCACTGAGTCAGTCCTCATGGTTTGGAGAAACCCCTCACAGCACGCTTACTACCATGAGTCTTTATGGATCAAGTTTGAAGCTCCAAACCCAAGAAGAGAGCCTGCCCGGAGGGAATTTTGCATGAATCACTGACTGGCATCACTCGGCACCAGCGGTAGAAGAAATACCACCTTCCTGCCTTGCCAAGGGGTCACCCAACACATCCTGCAGCAGGTCTCTAGAGTTAGTTGGTGATGACCGGGAGCTTCAGTATCATACTCAAGTACGACCAGACCTAATCCGAACCCTGACG
Organism: Hystrix cristata; assembly: GCA_004026905.1. NCBI lineage: Eukaryota > Metazoa > Chordata > Mammalia > Rodentia > Hystricidae > Hystrix > Hystrix cristata. Next base: position 5,345 of record PVJO010007405.1, on the reverse strand, counting down.
TGCAAGCTGTACAACTTCAGTTAAACAACTTCACCTCTAAGATTCAGTGTCAGATGGGGACGCTTGGGCTGACGGAGGCATCACCGTGAGTACCGCCCATCAGTCAGCATGCTGCAAGTGTTCAGTACACCCTTGGTGTTAACACCCCTCACTTCAGGAGAGCCCCCTAAAGCAGATCCTAGACTGTCTCCCCACTCTACAGATGAGAACCCTGAGAGAAGAAAGCATTTCTCCCGGGTGGTAAGAGGCAGAGCCATGATGCGAAGCCAAGTCAGTCTGACTACTCCGTTACTACCCTCCCTGTCTCCTACTGCCCCGGGCATGTGAAAGGGCTTCAGGAAAGCCTATGAAACTCTCTTGAGGATAAACACAAGGTACTGGGAGCCCGAGGTATCAAAAGGCTGGTGGTGCTGAGTTAAAACCCCAGAGGACAGAGCTTGCCCGGGAAGATGGAAGAAGGTCACACAGCAGTCCAGAGCAGGGCAGGGCCTGCAAATGCCACTCGTCCCCCAGCAGAGTCAACAAACTGAGGAGAGTGTCCTATGTAGCCCGCAGTCCCGCCAGGGTCCCACACCTGACCACAATCCCCCATCCCTCTGTCCAGTACCGCAGCCCTAGCTAAGGCCTCCACCACTGGAACCTTCCTGGAAGGAGGCAGGCACCTCTTTACCAGAAGCTGACACCCTTGTCCCTGATGTGACAAGTAAATCCAGCTTGCTGAGCGGCATCCCTGGGCCACCTTGCAGATGGCAAATCAAATGATCTGATCCTGTACACACCCACCCCAGCCTCCTCCGCCCCTCTGCCTTCCTCTGAAAGACTCAGGGGGAAAAAATTGAGACTTCATCCCTGGCAAACCAAAGTGAGCCCGCAAATTAGCCACACCGCCCTGCTCGCCTCGCTCCTCCCGGGTCCGAGCGGCAGAGAGAGGAAGAAGGACAAGGCTTGGCCAGACAGGCAGCGTGGTGCAGACAGGCGCCTAAAGGGCTTGCTCATATTTAAAACTTCCTTTCATATATTTTTAATAAAACAACTGATACAAATTCAAAACCAACTTCATAAATCAAACATTATTCAATGTTGGCGGCTTCAAGGTTTCCCGGGTGCTTGGCTGGGAGCATGCAGCTCTCCCAGACTGGGGCTTTGCACTGGAGCGCTTGAGGTTTTGTGAAAGGTTTATTGGATTTCAGAGTCCCTTAAGGGGAAACCCTTTAAATGTCTTTGCAATTATAAGTCTAATAACACTTTCAGCCCTTGGACACAGCCTTGACTTGACAGAGATAAGGAACTCGAAGTTGCTCAGTCAATACCAAGCTATTAATCTCTGTCACCTCGCTGTCACTGCAGCTCAGGAAAACAATGTCGTTTCTTGACCTAGGTGAAGGCATGGAGTGATTTTATTCAGAATGTCAGCATTCATCAAACCAGATTTTGTCACCCCCCCACTCCCCTGAAGAACTCCCAGTTCTTCATCCTGCTTGAGCTGCCGCCCTTCCAATGGAAAGAGTTTCTTTCAGTCTCGGCCTATTGTTATTATTTAGCACTTATTCAAGTGTAAAAAGCCTTTAAGAATAAAGTTTTTCCTCCTGTAAAGAGACCTGGCAGCTAAATCACTTTCTGCTGCTCTTTAGCGACCCAAGCCAAGGACAGCTGGAAATTACCAAATGCTGTGTTTGTTTACATATTCAAATGAAGGTTAATTTTTATCCTGTCTCCGCTCAAATTTGATTAGGGTGGGGCTCTTCCCCCTCCCTTAGTGGTACAGTTACATCAGCATCCTCCTCCTTGACCTTGCAAGAAACTCAAAAAATTACTTAAAAGGAAAGCTAACAAAAGTCCTAATGAGGAGCTAGAAAGGAAGACTCATAAGCTCCTGGCAGGGCTTCCAGCCAGCCTCGTTCGGCAGTCAGCATGACCCGGAAATGCCTGTGCTGCCCAGCTGAGCCTGGCCTCTCTGGCACAGGGTGGAGTGAAGCAATGCTGGGGGGCACCTACCTTGAAGCCCAGGGTGCCACCAAAGCGGGAAAGGTACCCACCAGACTTCCAGAGACGTGGATCTGCCCTTGGGCAGCGGCCCGGAAACAAGGCTGGGAGATTGGATACCCCAGAGCCTCTGCAATGGGTCACTGCGGTAGGGACAGGACCAGACAGGCTCCTGCCCTGATGCATCACCCTGTTGCATCACCCCGCTCCTGTTTCATCCAGAGCTCCTCTGGGTCAGAGTTCATTTGGATTACAGTGGAGCTCACAGACATCTTGGGTTGGTATAAATAGCGGCTGCAGAAACATGTTTCTGACTTTGCCAAAGACTAATTACTTTCTCCTGATGTCAGTAAGTAGTTTCTAGCTAAGGATCCAGCATAGATAGTAACACACTTTAAAAATCCAAACCAACCAAATAAAGGCAGCATCAAAAAGTCTGTTTCTCTAAGAAACCTATGAGAGCTTTCATTTTTTTTTTTACTGCGGGGGCCAGGAAGCTCAATCCCAAATTACCTACTAAAAATGGCATTCCGTATGAATCACTGACCTCCTCTTGCAGGTGTTCTCCATGGCTCAGGGCCCACGCATGAGCAGAGATTAAGAAGAAGAATTTGGAGCCAGACCTCCACAGGGGAGCCTACTCATCCCAGTTTGCCTGGAACCTTCCTGGTTTTAGCACTGAAAGTCCCGTGTCCCAGCAAAGCCCTCAGTTCCAGGCCAACCAGGATGGTTGTCACTCTACAGGTTCGCCTTCCAGCCTGCCACCTACTAGATATCCCCCTGCAGAAGTTCCTTAGGTGACTTGTGCCTCAACTACCTCCAACTTTAAACCGGGGTTAAAAACAGACCTATCTCCCGGTGTTGATAGAAGTCTTAGGCATGTTCATGTTGGGAAAGCCCAGAGAACAGTAGTAATTGGCACACAGAATAAACTATGTGTGTTTATTAAGTAAATGCTACTGTCATTGGCTTCCTGCTCGAGTTGGGGATATTTCTTATCTACAAAAAAAAAAAAAAAAACAAGAAACAAAACCAAAACCTCCCGTGAGACACACGACAAGAGGTGTCCTGAGAGAGGGGACTCCCTCTGAGCCGCTCCAAGGTAAAGTGGAGACGCCGCTACTGGGAAGATCCAGGGCTGAGTGTGACTCAGAGAGACCCCTCAGCCCGACAGAGGAACAGAGACAGCCACTCAGCACAGAGGCCGCCCAGCAGGCCAGCATCTTCTTGATGCTTGAAGTTATCAAGGAATGAGGCTGGCCTGCCCTAGATAGTCCAGCCAGACCCCTGCTTCTAGAGAGTGTCAGGGAAAGGAACTAAGTGCGTCTGTCCATTCCTGCCGGGGACCAGACTGGCTGCTGGGTGGGACAGCGCAGAGCCCTGGGTTTTCTCTGAGAGTGAACACATAGGTCCAGAGGCCTCTGCTCCTCACCCGAGACAGAACCACAGCTCACCTCCCTGGAGCTGAGCCAAGGAATCCTCACCTTCTCACACACTTGGCCAGGCCCAGATGCCCGGATGCTGTGGAGTGGGAACCTGTGTGACATGGTATGGTGGGAAGATGGCAGGAGAAAGAGACAGAGCACAGGAATACCATCGGGAGAGCCAATACAGTTGGGGCTTTAGCTCAGTGGTAGAGCGCTTACCTAGCAAGCACAAGGCACTGAGTTGAATCCTCAGCATCCCACCCCCCAAAAAAGAAAGCCAATATAAGTGTGCTTCCCACTTTTAACTGCCCGGCCTGATAGTGACTTTGCCTTTTGTCCTGGGAGCCCTCGCCACAGTATGGCCTTCAGCATCCCCCCATAGATCGAAGATAGGGAAAGTGCTAGCCCTCTGGCTCTTTATGTCTCTCCCTGGACTCAGTATATTCACTTAGCAGGCAAATACAAAAAGAAAGTCTAGATTTCAGCCTGGAGGGAGAACCAGAAGACCATACCAGGGAGATAAACTAGGAAACCAAATACTCCTTAATCTTGGAGTAGTCAAGACTCTAGACTCTGATTTCAAATTTCAGAAGTCATCTGAACCAAGAAATGCCCCAGACTCACCTACCCTACTACAGAATCCATCTGGGTGGAGCACCCAGGAAGCGGAGACTCCATTCTGCCCCTGTCATTCAAGGCCATGGAAGCTGCAGACCTGGTGGGAAATTAGGCAGGAAGCTGTGAGAAGCCCGCGTGTGCCTGTCTCTGTTGCAGGTTTACCTTGAAAATCAATACGGACTTTCTTTGTGAAATGATGACAATTGCCAGCCTTTGCATCAGGATTTGGCCTTTACAAGAAACTTCCACCTATAGTGCTTCTTTTGGGAGCCCTGGGAGGTAATTGCTACCCCTATTTCATAATTAGAAAATGTGAGGATCAGTTTGAGTAAAATACCTGTCTAATCCACCTGAGTAGAAACTCAGCTGACCTCCGTTAGCTTCCACATCTCAGCTAAATTAACAAAGGGAAGTTGACTCTGAGAGGCAAGACCCTAAGAATATTTTTAAACGATACTATTAACTGGTAACTTTTCTTGAATATTTATTATACACCTGCTATAAAGCTAAACCTCCCGCAAGCAGTATCTCATTTAATCCTCACCAAGATCCTAAGAGACAGGCACTCTGAGCCACCTGATTTTACGGCTAGAGAAACTAAGACTTGAAGAAGTTCAACAACTTGCCCAGAGTCACACAGCTAGTTAGCAGGACAGATGGAGATTTGGTCCAATTTGTAGTTAGAATGTAGGTTTATAAGCCACATTATGGGGTCATAATCTTTTCAAGTTTGAATGAGGAAAGTGAAAATTCAATAGAAAATGTCAAAGAACAAATTAGCTTCTGTAATAACTTCTAAATGACCCACCCGAGCAGCTCTCTGAATGCTCAGATGATTAAAGATGTGGTTGAGTGTTTCCCTTGGCAGGAGGAAATTGCCTTTGTCTTGAGAAACGTTTTCTCGAACTCCTGCACATTGGGGTGAGACCACGGTGAGAGGCCTGGTGGCAGAAACCCCAAAGCAGGCACAAGGTGAGAGAGGATGAGGCATCTTTGACCAGGTAACATGTCAGCAGCTAGGGTCCCTATCCCCAAAAGGCAGCCCATGGAGAGCTGGGCCAGACAGTGTCCTATTCTGCCAGCTGCCACTCTAGGTAGGGGCATCGGGCCTCACTCCTGTGGCCCACGGCCCATAAATCAGCCCCTGAGCCTGCTACACTATCGCAATGCGTCTCTTTCAAGCAGCTCTGAGGAAAAATGGCTCCATCTGCTCGCTGGTAGATAATAAATAAAACAGAATTGGAGCAAAATGGATGGAAAGCAATTTTTGGAAGATGAATTTCCAAAAGAGGTGGCTACCATTTGTGCACCTCTTCT